>PISX010008082.1:0-47384 GCA_004024625.1 Mellivora capensis | reverse complement strand
AGCAACAACTTTGCCTGTGAATGCATCTTCACCAGCCCTGGCTAGACTCTGATTTAAAATCAAACAAAAAGAAAAAATAGTTTCTTACATGGCAAAAAAAAAAAAAAACCCAAAACAAAAAACAACAAAAAAACCACTTTCCATTACTTTTTGTGTATTTTTTATTAATATTTGGAAAATTTATTTTCAAATGTAATTGGAGATATAGATCTTTTAAATCTTTTGTAGGGTGTATAGTTATGAGTATTGCCCATTTATTGCCATCATTTTTCTATTAATTTATATTGGCTATACTATAAACGAAGACTAAAATCTTTGTTCTTTCATATTTGTCTCCCCTGTTTTTGTCTTATAGCTTTGAATATGTAGTTTTCAAAGTATAAATATATTTTATGATACATATTAAGATTTCTCCTTAAGTGTATAATATTATCCTCCACTTATGACAACAAGATCTTGAATACAGTGCTAAGCAGTGGTTAAGACATACACACCACGTATGATTAAAACACTATGGTCCCTGGAAATGGAGAAGAAAGCACATGTCTGTGATTCCATACCACGGCTTCTATTTTCACAAAAAAAACCTGAGAATTTAAAAAGGGCATTGCTATGGGTTTAAATATGTCCCCCATAAAAGATGTTGAAGTTCCAGTCTCCACGACCTGCAATAGTGACCGTATTTGGAAATAAGGTACTACAGATGGTTAAGTTTAGATGAGATCACTACAACAGACCTAATCCAACTTGACTTATAGAAAGGGGCCATTTGGACACAGAAACAGATACCTACAAGAGAAGACAATATAAAGACACAGGAAGAATGTCAACCATAAGTGAAAGAATGTCTGAGGCCACCAGAAAGAAGCTACTGGAGATGTATGGAACAGATTCTCCCTTGCAGGCCTCAGAAGGAATCAACCCTGCAGAGACCTTGATTTTTGGATTTCTACCCTCTGAAACTGTAAAGGCAATACATTCCTGTTAAGTCAGCTTGTTTGTTATAGCAGTCCCGGGAAACAAACACAGACACATGGGTGCCAAGTGACTGGGCCGAGTTGGAACTTTCCCAAATTAGAGATGATGTGGAGGCCTCTCCACCATGTTCTACTACTTTAATTTTAAGAGAGAAATATCTTCCACATAAAATAATTATTTTTGGCTCATATGGGTGAGGTCTTATGCTGGATGCTCTGAATAGTACAAAGCAACAGTTCTCCAGAGCTCTGCTGATGCAGATGAGCCAAGGAAGGCTCTCCTTGACCCCTTCTACATCTCATGATTTGAGATAGGCATGTAAGCATATGGCATATATCCTTCCCGTTATTACCTTCTAAAGCATATGGATCTCTAGAAGTAGCCAAGGATGAAACATGTTAGAAAATTAATCACAAGTCAAAAATGAACACATACATAAAGGTTATCTTTGGAACATCGTAAGTAGTCTTTTCCTGATTGCCCAGAAAGGGAAAAGTTCACTTCTAATGATTTGATATAAAACTGGAAAGAAGCATAAAATAATTTTATAGCTCATTTGCTAGTAAATGCTGTAACATGACATTTTGGGTATTCATAGTTTATGAATGTCTTCACTTTCCTGCTCTCTTACAGTGGATGGACCACATACTTACCATAGACCAAGAATAAGATGCTAACAAGGGAGACTGGTTTACCGGAGGTTCTACTCTTGAATTAATAAAGAAGTCTCTTAATGGAAAATGTGGATGTACCACAAAATGATAAACAGCTGTTGTTAGCCCTTGAAAGGGGCCTGGGGCATATGTGAATTGGTGATATTCAGAATAGGATGGTCTCTGGGACCCTCCTTATGCTGATGCCCTTTAACCACTAAGTCACCTTCTGATCTTAATGTGTCTTTCAAAAATAAGTTTATCTACTGGAATGAGATATTTCTCATTTGAAACAATGAACTTGATTTTCCAATCTAAATCAGGCTCTAATGAGTTTGGTTGGAGAACCTAGTTTTTTCTCCTGTTAAGGCAACTACTTATGCACAACCATGCTGAAAATCCAGAGAGGCAGCAGCGGCCCTGAGACCTTCCCCCTATGGTAGCTCCCCAATTCCAAGACCAGGCAATTATTTTTAATTAGCAAAATGTAAGCTTCACAATACCTAGATCCTCATTAATACCTGAATATTAACCTCACATGTTCTCTGTCTCTTTGGATTTTTCTTGAATGAATGCCCTAAGTAAACTACATTATATTCCGGAGGAGCTATTGTCTCGTAATTGGCACACAGCAAATGATGGTGGTAGAGAGAGAGTGGGTTTAAAAAAAAAACAAAAAACAAAACCAGATATTCTGCATGCTAATATTATGTCATGATCTTTCCATGAGTGCAATTTCTATATGAGATGTTACTCATTATCATCCTCTAATGGGTTCTGTCACCTGTCCAAGTCTCAAGGAAAAAAAGGTAATTTGGAAGGAAAAAAAAGGAAAAAATTTTGATTTCTTGTTAATAAATCAATAGTTTATATTTCTCTTACCCGAGCAGTCCTTCAAGAATATTCTGAAGATCAGACTAAAATCTATACTTATTTTTTCATTTCTACTCTGTCTCTCTTACCCACATCTGTCCCATTTCTGTCTTTTGTTTGATTCTCCCCTAGTCCTTCTATTCTTGGTATTGGTTCCAAAGGACAAGTTTAAAGAAAACTCAAGAAAAATAATCCCAAACTTGGCTAACTTGGTTAATCCCAAACTTGACTAAAACTAACATTTTAATCACAAAACCACAACTCTTTGTCTCTGTGTCATCATGACTGCCATATTCCTTGGTGATATCAGTGTCCACATGTGATACTCTGTGACCTTTGCTTCACAAAACATAAAATTCACTGGTTTTTCATGAATCAGTCTGGAGAAGCTCTACTAGTATTTTCTTATTACTTTTAGGTTACAGAAGACTAAGATGAGGGGGAAAAACCCCATTAAACCAAATGGGCATGCTTTCTCATTTTAAGAGGTCTCTACAGCAAAGCTCAACAACCCTATTATCACTAGCTTAGATCCTATAGACACTGGCTACATTGTCTCTTCTCCCTCTACTCTATCCTCTATTCTCATCTCTAACATTTTCACTCTGTTCTAATAATAAGACTAAGAACATAGATCCAAATCTGTTAACACCTGTATTTTGCTCCTTCGGTGTAACCTACAGGTCCTTTTCCCTTTCCCATTGCTAATTAATTAATTAATTTTTGATATGTACTAATGTAGTACTAGATCTGGTGCTATGTCTTGTACTAGAAATAAGCAAAATGAACAAATCATAGATCCTGGCTCTGAGGACTTTTCTGTCTGATGTATGGGGTAGGTGTGTGGAGAAATAAAATGCTGTAAAATTGGCTGAATGTTATTTTTTTAAAAAGATACAAACAAAATACCCAAACACTTTAGATAAGGGACTGGAAAACTTAGGACAGTCTGGTTAGGCTTCATTTGTGAAGTGACTTAGAGCTGAATGTTCAAGGATGAATAGGAACTTGCCAGGAAGAGAAGAGAAGGACTCTTCTTCACTACTCCTTTCCAATGCCAAGTTATTTCATGCCAGTCTTCTGACATTTTAAGAGAATTATTTCCTCGATTTTCCATCTCTTTTTTTCCCATTAGCTTCATCTTCTTTGTTAATTAGCACCCGTCTCCTCTACCTTGGGTAATGGAGGGGGAAAAAAAATACACGTGCTGCCTTCTACTCCTGTTTGTCAATCTAACCTAAGGGAACTTTTCTTTTTCAGCACTTACACCTGAACCCCCTTGAGTCAGAAAATTATCACTCCTGCCTCCCTTTTGAGAATGCCACTGATGACTACGCTGGCTTTGACTAAGTCCTCCTCCTCTGTGATTTCAGGAGAGGTGGTCAGTGTTGACCATCCCCTCACTGAAACTTACTCTTCTCTGCCTTTCTGTGTCCTCACACTTGTCTGTCTGACCCTCTGACCACTCCTCCACTGTGCCCTACGCTGTCATTTTTCTTTTCCTGGCCTTTAGAGAGAGCTGTCCTCAGTGCTCTTCTCCTGCCATCTGCCCAGAAGAATTAGTTCACCACTCCAGGACTTTTGACCTAAAGAAAGGCAGAGTCAGAACTGGGACACAGGAATTCCAGCTACAGAATCTCTGCTCTTAAACTATGCTGAACTGTCTATCTTAATTTCATCATTATATGTTTTTTTTTACTATTTTCATATTTATATTTCCTACTTTTGCCATTTATACTCTTATGATCATTCTCAAGAAAAAAGCATATTTTGTTCTTACTGTTGGAAGACAGTTTGGAAGACGGGGTGTGTTTTACTAAAGTAGAGTCTCCTGAAGGAAGTGTGGATTTTTCAGTTTTATATCTGTGTGTGTATGTGTGCTGAGGAAAAACAATGGAGTGAGAAATTCTCCAACTGTTTTTAGCTAAACAAGACTAAGTTTAACAATAACAACAAAAACAACAAATCTGGCTCTGATTAGAGAGTACTAATTCCTTTGCAAACTTCAGTCATTTTGAAACTGTCCTTGCAATTCAAGTAAAAACATAACTATATTTTATACTACTTTACAGCTAAAAAATGTTTTACTATTGTTTATCTAATTTAACGAATGAGGCAGTATAACTGATTTTAAATGCCAAACGAAGCTGTTGGAATTTAATGAGAAAATAAACTACTGAAAAATATGAGTACTGAAACTAGAAAATGAAATAGATCAACTGTGTTTCCCAGTGAATCATACCCCCCTCCATGCATGCTCTCGCATCATTTCCCCGACCCTCCACCACTGATTCTGGATCTGATCATGTGGCTTGCTTTGTTAAAGAGACATTAGCAAACAGGACATGAGCTTAGGTCTCATGTTGCCCACTTGGGCTTACCTTTTCTTGCCCTTGAGAACACTTCTGCTCCCATGGGAAGAAACCTGAGCTAGCTCACTGCAGACCCATGGCCCCAGCAAGAGAAGGATTAACCACCAGACTTGTGAGTAAGGCTGTCATTGATGATCCAGCCCCAGGTGAGCTGCCATTTGGTGGCACCTGCTTGAATTACCCCTGCTGGGACCAGCGAAAGGAATGTCCAACCGAACCTAGCCCACGTCGCTGTTATCATGGGCAGATAAAATTGATGTTGTTTGAAGCCACTGAGTTTTATGGAGGTTTGTGAGGCTGCAAGATAATGCAAACAGGTGAGTCACACACTCAGAGACATGTCCTCTTGGCTTTATTTTTTTTTTTAAGATTTTATTTATTTATTTGACAGAGATCACAAGCAGAGAGGCAGGCAGAGAGAGAGGAGGAAGCAGGCTCCCTGCTGAGCAGAGAGCCCAATGTGGAGCTCGATCCCAGGACCTTGAGATCATGACCTGAGCCGAAGGCAAAGGCTTTAACCCACTGAGCCACCCAGGTGCCCCTTGGCTTTGATTATTTTACTAAGATGGGATCACACAAGGTACAACCCAGTTTATCCAACAATTGACTGCTGAAGGTCTTTGCTTTGTTTCTAGATTTAGCTACTTTGGCCACACTGCAGTGAGTATCACTGATTGGCAGTAGACAGACTTGTGGGTGAGGAGTTGGGGCTGATGTCCTGAGGCACAGAAGGCACAGACAGGGCTGAGGGCCCTGGAGAGCTTTAAGGACCTGGCAGATGTTTTAATATTTAATTTCTTTTAAAACTAGAGGGGACAATGAATAGGAATGGGATAATAATGAATCCATTCCGGATTATAGTCATCTTTACATTAATGTGGTCATAAGAAGCAAGGAAGGGCAAGATGGCGGAGAAGTAGGAGACCCTGTTTCAACTGGTCCCGTAAAGTGACCTAATTATCTACCAGAACACTCTAAACGCCCATGAAATCATCCTGAGATGTAGGATTATACACTTCTGGATCTCTACGGGGGCAGAAGACTCCAGTGGAGAGGTAAAGCAGAGTGGGAACGATGGGACTGATAGTAAAAGATAAACAGAAGGGGGGAGCACCAGAAGTGACCCATTGGAAAGTAATACCCCAATACGAGAGTGCCCTGTGACTGGGGACCTGCATTAACTTGGATTCTGGTTAAAAGCACTCAAAAAGAGCA
This sequence comes from Mellivora capensis, assembly GCA_004024625.1. Taxonomy (NCBI): domain Eukaryota; kingdom Metazoa; phylum Chordata; class Mammalia; order Carnivora; family Mustelidae; genus Mellivora; species Mellivora capensis. The sequence continues at coordinate 41,293 of PISX010008082.1, read as the reverse complement.
AAAGATCTTAAGGGGCAACTGGTGGAATCAATGTGGTTATGAAATATATTTTATATTTTATATGTGTGTGTATTTAGTACAGGGAAAAAAAAATTCATACAGGTAAAAAGTTCCTAAGGCCCATGAAAGTCATGCTGTGACCCTGGAAATAGGTCTTGCTTTTCTTTTCTTTTCTTTCTTTCTTTCTTTTTTTTTTTTTTTTAATTCCAACAGATATTTAAATTGCTTTCTGAAATTCTGTAACAATTGCCATTTTACCAGAAATGAAGGATGGTAGCCTTTTAACTTCTTTCCATCAGCAGTAAGTGTTATCACTACTGGTTGCCACTCTGATGGATGTGAAGTGGTCCCTCACTGCCACTTACTTGCACTTCTCTCAATGGAGAGTTGGATTTTTTCCTGTGGGTTTACTGGCCATGCAGACACATTCCTCTGTGGGTTGCCCATCCATCATCTTTGTGCAGTTTATATTTATCTTTGTCTCTGTCATAGTGTTGCAAACATTACTCGCCAATTATTTGCAGAGTGACATTATCTAAGCATGTGTACCACGTGAAAGTTTTGTATTTTTACAGGTCCTATATTGCCTGCCTCAGTTAACATGTCACCCCAAAGCCTCCTTTGCACATAGACTCTCCCCACTTTTCTTCCTGGGGAGATTTTCAGAGTTTAATTTTTTATATAGAAGTCTTTGATCCCAGTTGGCTTTATATCTGAACTTTTAGGTAATAATTAACATTATTCTATTTATTGTCATAAACCCGAAAAAGAGGATAGAGATGGTGGGCTGAACACAGAATGGGAAGAAAGGAGTTTGTGTAGTGTTTCTGGAGTTCTTTTCTAGGATAAAAAGAAAGGAGCGAGTTAAATCACATGTTTCCAAACTGGGTCTCATGGAATCCTGAGGCTCACAATGGTTCTTTGGAGGCTTATATTAAAAAAGGGAGGACCATTCCCCAAACAGTGAGGATTTAAGCTTCATACAAATAATATCAATTACTACTGCATTTTATGTGTCAAGGTTTCATGTAAGATTTTATTTGAGGTGGGAAGATGTCTTGGGGAAAAAAACCTCAGCAACCCGGGATTCGATCATCTCTATCTTTATTATATGATTTTAGAAAAGAAAGAGAAAGGAAAAAGAAGAGAAAGAACAAAAGTGGGGAAAAGCTTCTCTACTGATCCTTATAACAATGGTATGAGGCAGGTATCCTTATCCTCAGAGGCAGATCCAGGCTTTGGGGTCTGAAGTCAATACATTTTAGAGGTTTTCTTTAAAAGAAAAAAGAATATTCAAATACAAATGAAAACGTAGCTTTGAAAATGGGATGTGGGAGTGCACTTGAGTCATTCCTAGGTCAGGATGCCAGCAAGAATTTCATAATCTACAGAAACAGTTGCAGACCACATAAATCCAGTCACTAAACCGAAAACTACTCTATCCTCAAACTCAACTTCCCCTCAGCCAGACACCAAGAGTGCTGGAGGCTGTGCCAAGGAGGACAGTTGGAATGAGACTGGGGTCCTTACAACTAAGACACTTTGTACGCTTTGTGTGAACAGATGTGAACCCGCCCTACACCAGTGAGGGCTCTGAAGCCTGAGCTCTGCTAGCTTCAGAGTGAATTCCCAGTTTATAATGGAAGAAAGGAAGGCTTAGAGAGATTTAGGCATTTACCAAAGTCACACAGCTTGTCAGTGAGTGTAAGCCTGGACTCCAGCAAGTGCTCTGGTTATGAGAATTCTGCTGTCCAGCACAGACTGCTGGTGTCCTGTCTGCTTTTCATGGGCTTTTTGCCTTTGAAGAATTTAAATGACTCACTGAACAAATTGTTCATTTAAGGAGGAGGAGGAGGAGGAAGAGAAGGAAGGAAAAAGACACCTACCTCCTTTAAATGATGAAGTACATGGCAGGTGAGGAAGCATTCTTACTAGTGTTGATAATTAGGCTCTTAGAGGATTGGGCTGTAGCCACTGTGTGGGAATTCTAATAAGAAGTAGACATCACTTCTGTGATAAGGCCATTTCGAAAATTAAGATATCCATGGGAAAAACACTTGATAGTCTGTTTTTCACTCTTGGGGTTTCGAACCCCATATAGACCTGAGCCCCCTGAAATTCTGAAGCAGCTTTATAAGGAGATGCCATGAAGCTGGCTCTCCATCACAGGCATGCCCTTTATTAGGGCTACAACTGTATTATCCTGCTTGATTTTTCTATCACCCACTCACTTGCTGGATGATTTCATCTTAGTGGCGAGTGATTAAGTAAGATACCATAAACACAGTACCTAGCGTTTTTCCATCTCTTTTCACTTGGCAAACATAGAAAGGCCAAACTCATTTTAATCATTAAACACAATATAAGAAGCATGGAAAATATTCTTTTAAAAAGTTCTTTGCATTCCAAGATCAAATAGAAATATATTGAGTGTAACCAAAGTTCTGAATAATTCATGCTCTGCTCACCTTACCTTACTTTGCAAAACTGAAAATTGGCCATATTGATTTCTTGCCCAATATACAGTGAAACCTCATTTATCTGACATCATTGGGGAATGAGCTGTTCAGAGAACCACAGAATTTTAAAGCTTGAGAAGACCTTGGAGGCATCTAATCTATTTCCCTCATTGTAAATAATTATAATAATTATAACAACAACAGCTCTTTGAGCTGTTACCGTACGTCATATCCTTTGCTGAGTCGCTTACACTTGATGTGCCATCGGTTTTTCCTAGAATTCCTATGAAGTACGCATTATTCTTTCCATTTTACAAACGAAAAAAACTGAGGCTTAGAGAGATTAAAATAATTAAAGCTATATAGCTTCAAAGTACTGAAACCAGGACTGAATTTAAGCTCATGGCCTCTGTTCTTAGCCATTGTGTTACGTTAGCTCTAAGAGTCCAAGGTATCAGGTGTCTTGCTCTCCCAAAGTCACCCACTTACTCAGTGTCAATTATGAGACCAGAACTTACATCTCCTGACTGTTGTCACATTGCCTCCATCTGATACAAACTTGAACATAATTGGATCTTTAACAGAAAAAAACTGATGAACTATTTTCATTCCTTTAAGCATGAAAACTCATTTTATTTTAAACATTTTCAGTGAAAATCGTTCTGAAAGTTATTGCAGTTTTCTGCCTCCTTAATCATACTACATTAAATATAATTGCCATTTCTTGCTGACTCAGTTTTCATAATTAGGTACATCAATCATTAGATTATGTTGTAGCAACATGATACCCTCATCAAATGATCCCAGCAAACTTTGTTTCATTGACTTCTTGGTTTTCCCATTGATGAGCTATGAATGCTTACCATGTCATGCCGGGGGATGCAAAGCTGCAAAATCTCACTGCCCTTCTTGTCCAGATACACGCAAATATGATTACTCTGACTATGTAATGGGTTGGGAAGCAATCCTGGCATTGTTTACATTGGGTGTTTGAAAAATGAAACAAATGTGACCTCTAGGTTAGAGTCATCTTCCTTTAGGAATGATGAAAGTGGAGATCGCCAGAGGAGGCCATGGAAAGGGCTAACAGCAAAGGAGTTGGATGTGCAAAGGCTCAGAGGCCAGGCTGCGATTCTACCACCATAGGGTAGTGACTGGAGTCCAGAGTTCAAGGTCAGTGAGCAGGAACATCTGACTAGAGACCATCAGAGACCAGGTTTCAAAAGAAACCTGGTGCTTTAACTAAAGGACTTGAGCTTAGTCTGAGAGTAATGAGGAGTATTTGAAGGAGTTTAAAGAAAACCAGGTGCAATGAGCCAACTGTTTGAAAAGTTCCCTTTGGCGTAATAGGAAGACTGGACACAAGAAAGCCAACCGTGGAGGCGGGAAGATCAGCTCTGAAGCCATGGCATGGGTTTATGAAGTAAGATCCTCTCAGGGGAGATCAGTAGCCTCAACTCTATAATGAGAAGGGAGGGATGAACAGTCCCTGAGACCCCTTCCAGCTCTACAACTGTAATTCTGTGGCTTATAATTTGTCCTTAAAACACGATGAGTGCTATGCAAAGGAAAACGAGTTTCGACTTGGCGTAATGATCTTAATCTCCACTTGACTGCAGCTAGGAGTTGATGTTGTCACTACATTGGAGTCATAAAGCAACTGTAGTTGGCTTTTAAGGCTGTTCTTACATTGATTTACTTTCCTGTTCTGTACAAATGTCAAGATTTATGTTACAGGGGGTAAAACGCAACTCAGGTCAGCATTCCAGAATCTCAATTTGTTTAGCTATCCTGTGATATTCTGAGATTATCCTAATGGGGTGCTGGCGAGTGGGCAGTACCACTGTTAGTCCTAGACTCTGACACCGGAACAGTTTGACTCTTGGCTGGCTCCCCAGCTTATGCACTCTGTAAGCCAGAATGCAACATTTCACCTATAGTGGCCCAGCTAGCTCCCTTACCTGCAGGATGGGGCACATGGTAATACCACCCCCTGGAGAGTTTTGGGAAGAGAAGAGAGTCTTGTACTTACTGAGTTCTTTATAAGTACTAGCTATGATTATGTCAGCTTTTATCATCCCAAGGACCATGATTCTGGAAGTGGTAGAAATATGTAGAATACTACTAGGATGAGAATTTAGTTTACATTTTTTAAAAGAAGATTTTTAAAAAATTTATCTGGAAAAGAGACAAAAAGAGAAAGAGAGAAAGCATGAGCAGGGGGAGGGGCAGAGAGAGAGGGGGAAGCAGGCTCCCTGCTGAGCAGAGAGCCCGATGCGGGGCTCAATCCCAGAACCCTGGGATCATGACCTGAACTGAAGGCAGAGGCTTAACTAGCTGAATCCCCCAGGCGCCCCCAGCTTACATTTTTTGATGCTTAGTGTGTGTGTATGTGTGTGTATCTATACAAAGACACATATATTTTTTGAAGTAATTAAAGACCATATTCACTTATAATTCAGACCTAAGTTTGTAAGCATTCTTAAATAGGAGATACATCCGAGGTAGCCTAAGAGCAACAGTAAGTCCAACGTCGGCATCATTCACCTCTGTAGGAAGAGTTGTATTGAGAGAGCTCACTCTCTTGGGAAAAAGAATAGTTTTAAAGAGTTTTAACTATTCCAAATGAATAGTTAAAACTTACGCTGAGCTGAAACTAGACCCCCATAATTTATAACCACATATCCTAATTCTCCTCTTTGGATACCCAGAAAAAGCCAAATACTTCTTTCTCGTGATATGGCCTACTTTTAATTTAATTATATGATTCTTTGAAATTAGTTTAAGTTTTAATCCTCATTAAAACATAAGGAGCTCTTAAGTGCTTTGAATATCAGCTCCTCATAAGCAGGGCTAACCTGAAGTCACCTGTGAAGTCGTTCTCGATGACTTCTATTGCCCCCTAATCCCACTCCAGGGCACTCCTCCACAGTTGGTGCGTTTTCCTCCAAAATTCCTTCCAGATTAACTCCACTAACCACCAATAAATCTCTAATTCGCTCTTCACTCAGTTCTTGAGTATTTGCCAGAGAGAGAAGGGATCTGATAAGCTAATTCACATCATGATGTGGCTGGCCCTGACAATTTTCTCTGGACCTTTCTTGGAGGGCTGTGTCTGGAAGGCAAAGAACTGTCGCTCACTGCTGGTAGGTTTCAGGCACGGGGACACACAGCTTAACGGGAATACTTACAGGTGAGTGGCTCCCCCCCCCCCCCCAAGCAAACTGCTGGTAAGGCATAGAGGGCCGAGTTGCGAGGGGCTCAGCACTTTTAAGACCCAGTGTCAAAAACCATAAGAGACTCTTAATCTCACAAAACAAACTGAGGGTTGGGGGGTGGGGGGGTGGGAGGAAGAGGGTGGTTGGGTTATGGACATTGGGGAGGGTATGAGCTATGGTGAGTGCTGTGAAGTGTGTAAACCTGGCGATTCACAGACCTGTATCCCTGGGGCAAAGAGTACATTATATGTTAATAAAAATAATTAAAAAAATAAAAAGACCCAGTGTCAGGCTGAGAGTTGTGGGAGAGTGGAGCAAGCCTGGGGAGAGTACCAAGACATGGAAGAAAATAGAATGAGGAGACATCTTTAATTCACCAACTCGGAAGGATGACTGAGATTTAGAGAGGATAACTAGAGTAAAAGAAAACTGCATTCCCTCCATTTACTTTAAAGCCTTTCATTAATGAGTAGGAAAGCAGGAAAAGAGAGTTAAAATATCCAGGGAGAAAAAAAGAACTGGCATAAGTTGATATCAGGCCTTTCAGTTGAGAATTACTGAATTTGTTTTTACTCTATTTTCCCCTGAAAGCACCAAAATACAAATGTCTCTAAAAAATGTTCAAAGATAGAAAGGCAATTAGTTTTTTACTGGCTTAATAAAAGAGCCGCTAGCACGGTAGGGGACAGGTGGAAATAGTCTGAAGAAGATAGTCCTCCAAACAATTGTCTGCAACTGGGAAATTTTCACCGTCAACAACCACATTTTATTCAGCATCTGTAAAGCACTGCTTGACCCTTAGGTTATCTTGATTTTGATTTTCCTACACTGATCATTATTCAGTCTCTTTTGCCTTAAATTTGGCTTTCATCAACTTGAGGAGTTGTCTGTTGTAACGTCTAATGGAGCTTATGTACGTCTTTGTCCAGAAAATTGGAATCAAAGAATCATTACTAACTTACTTTCCTGGAGATTTATAGAGAGATCTGTGAATAAACTTCCTGAATTCATATATGAAAAAATAGTGAAATATAAATATATGTGTGTGTGTATATATATATATATATTTAAGAAGTCTTTTATCAGCATCTAGCAGGCTACATGCAATGTTAGGTATTATGAGGAAAGGAGAATAAATATTAAAATTGGTCTTTCCTGTCAGCCCATTTTACACAGAATCTATTTGCAGAGTCAGAGCATAAACTCCTAAATCAGTCCAAAACTACATGACATGGATTACTGGACCCCTGGAAAACTGAAATATATTTCAGGAGTTATATATGTTTCTGTGAAAATGTTTAAAGTTTTTAATTTTTATCTTTTAATGGCACAAAAACCCCACCTGATCTCGAACACCACCCTATAATTAGGTCCTGCCTACACTGCGTCTGCATTGGAGATTTCTTTAGGACAAAGCTATGGCAACTGCTACAGGCTCATTTAAAGAATGGCAGAAGTGGCCTATCATAGATAAGCAAGGTCACATTATGGCATTTTTGGACGGTAGTAACACATTTACATTGAGAATAGATGCTTTGCTTTGCTTTGGAGAAACACTGTCACAATAAATTAATGTTGATCATTTTGAATTAATTAGTTTTTTCATTGGGTTTCTATTTAAAACTTTTTTCTTTTATGATTTTAAAAAGATCCATAAAGCATCAAAATTCATCAAGAGTTTTTTGCTTGCAGATGCTTAAGCGACAGAATAATTAAAATAATTTAATTCACCATTGTGGGTATGTGTGTGTGTGTCTATATATATATATATATATATATATATATATATATATTTTTTTTTTTTATCTGACAGACAGAGATCACAAGTAGGCAGAGAGGCAGGCAGAGAGAGAGGAGGAAGCAGGCTCCCCGCAGAGCAGAGAGCCCGATGTGGGGCTCGATCCCACGACCCTGAGATCATGACCTGAGCCGAAGGCAGAGGCTTTAACCCACTGAGCCACCCAGGCGCCCCTATATTTTTTACTTATTTGAAGAACGCCGGTAGAGAGTGTAGAGGTCTGACGCCACCTATTAAGAAGGTATAACTGTTTCCCACATGGGGGTCAAGGCTGGATTAGAGGACCAGCATGTTCTTCCAAGTTTGGGAGTCTGTGATCCAAAGTCCTGGCTGGGAGTTGAAGATCCGGGAAAGAGCTATCTGTGTGGGGCCGGCTGGGCTTTTAATGCAACAAGGCACACAGGACACTTGCTGGATCTTACTGAAAAGGCTGGGATTTGGGAAGACAGGAGGAAAAGAGGAAAGGGTGTGTATTCATGGATGTGTGGATGAGAACTGCTTTTATGGGACTTTAGAAGGAATGACTTTGTGGGAGGGGAGCCCTCCTCTGTGGGAAGAGGTTACAAGCAGTTGGAGGCCAGAGCTCGGACCTGGGAGGGAGCAGCAGGCTACAGGAGCCACGGTGGGTCTTGAAAAGGAAAGTGACTGGATTGGGTGGGAGCTCAAGTCCTTTCTCACACTGGCAGAGAAGATGGGTTAGAGACACTGTGCATTCAGAGAACACAGTCTTGTTGGAAGAGCATGACCACAAGGACCAGGAAGTAGCATCGTCTTTGACCTTCTTTTTACTGTGGGTTAGAATTATGTATTACTGTTGATTTTATTTTTTCTCCAACCAGAAAGTAAGCTCCTTAAGGGAAGGGACATTACCTGTATTTACTCGCTGCTGAATTCCTAGGACCTTGTGCGTGGCCAATACTCAATAAATATTTGCTAAATGAACAAATACATAAAAATGTGTCTGAATTTAGGTAGATGAATAATAAACTGAAAAGAAATTTCAAAGAAGGCACTGATTTTTAAAATGCTCGGAAAAGAAACATGACACTTTAGTTTTATCTTGTAAAATGTCATCAAATGCAATAATTTAAAAAAGTTATCTCAGGTAGCCCAGTTCATGCCTGGCTGAGAGATAGAAATGCCTGGATTTTCAGATACCTGTCCCCTCCCCCAGTGAGATGAGTGTGTGTGGACCTCTCTCTGCTCTTCCTGTCTGGTTAGACCCTCCTATATGTGAAATGCTACCATTAAGGCTACTGGAACTGCCTCCTGATATAATGAACAGGACAATAAAGGAAATTAGAGAATCCTTTTTTCTCTTGGCAAGGCCTGTCTGTGAACCTCCCACAGCACACTGCTGGAGCCTGAGAAAGCCTATTTTTGCAGATAGAGGGTGAGTATTATCAACCTGTTCTATTTGCGTTCCTATCTCATTTTTCTCCTCCCACCCCCCACCCACAGACAGATGCTTTGGGCTAACTGAGGAGAAAGTCTTGAAGAGACACAAGGGGCCAAAGCCCATTCATACACACAGTCAAAAAAAAAAAAAAAAAAGAAAGAAAGAAAAGAAAACTTACATCCATTACACATGCAAGATTAGAGCTTTAGGGGAAGTATAAACCCTTTATTGATCCATAAGCAGGACCACCCAAGAAACTGAATAACAATTTCCAAGCAGTTATCCTAGATTTGAGAAAATTTTTTTTTCTTTCTTCTTCCCATTAGCAATGGTAGTATATTAAAGCCGAAGGGACTCTTGGTCTCCCAGATGATGCTGTGCAGCTCCAGATGTTACAGGTGAGGACAGGAAAACCCAAAGGTGGCCACAAGGCATACTCAGCCTTCCAGCTCTCTTTCCAGCCATCAATATTTCTTCCACTGTGACTTTTAACTTCTACTTTTTTTTAACTGGTCGGTTTTCACACAGCTTGGGTCATCTGTTGTCAGTGGGTCCTCACTGAGCTATGGCTCTGTTTTCAACACCCTGCTGGGGACTTACTCAATGCTAGATGTTGGGACAAGGTACAAAGAAGTGGGAGGGGCCCAAGACAGAGAAGCCCTGGGTTTGCAGTGTCTCCGCCCGCTCCCCCAACAAGACTGCTGATGACATGAGGTTTGCGTAATCAAGGGGGGTTTATTATTCTTGGCCTGTGCCCCTGAAATCTTTGAAAATCCATTTTTGTGTAAAGGAAGGAAAAGCAGCAGAAGGAATCATGAAGAGACACTCACGGGTTGTTTCAGGGCAAGGATAACTGAGCTAAATTCTTATCATAAACCGTGGCTATGAGTGTCAGAGTAAGGGATCACTTGTTATCACTGCCCTTTGAAATTTTGATTTCTAGCTGGCTCTTCACCTGGAAGCAACTTGTTTGCAATTTCAACTTGCTAAGTCATATCTTTGAAATAAAGTTCTAATTTTTATGAAATCCATTGGTTTTGCATACCTGCCAAAGACTTGGGTTTTAGTAATTTGGTAGGGAACTGTCAAACATGTCAATCACTTTACAAAACCATCAGCCTCAAAATCCCTCAGGCCTTCAGAATTTTCTGGCTGCTTTATGTCTGTTCTTCGAAAAGGAACTCCTGGCTCATTCCTCTGTACCCTAAGTGGGCCTGAGCCAGACGAAACTGAGCTCTATCTTTTCAACAAATAATATTCTAAATGGTGACAGACCAGCTGATTTAAATAAACATTTCTAGGGGCGCCTGGGTGGCTGAGTGGGTTAAAGCCTCTGCCTTCAGCTTGGGTCGTGATCCAGGGGTCCTGGGATCGAGCCCCGCTCGGGCTCCCTGCTCAGGGGGGAGCCTGCTTCCCTTCCTCTCTCTCTCTGCCTGCCTCTCTGCCTACTTGTGATCTCTGTCTGTCAAATAAATAAATAAATAAAAGTCTTAAAAGAAAATAATTTCTATTAATACCCAGTCTTACAAGCTCATACTGGGGTCTTTCAACCTCAGCACCATTGATATTTGGGACTAAAAAATTCTTTGTCGTGGGGGCTGTCATGTGTTTTGTGGGATGTTTATCAGCATCACTGGCCTCTCCCCAACAGACGCCAGCAGCACTCCCCTCCCCAAATGTGACAACCACGAGAGCCTCCAGACATTGTCAGATGCTCCATTTGAGGACTCCTGGCCTACACGAGGCCTAAAACTCAGGCTGGGCCTCTCCGCTGACAGGGAGTTGTATCTACAAGCTGGGAAGTTCAGGGAATACTGATCTCTTTGAAGCCCTGAATGGGCAGCTAACAGAACAGCTGGGCTCTGCGGGTCCCTGAACCTCCGTTTCTTCACCTGTAAATGATAATAAAAATAGGGAGGCTGTAAAGCTACTCATGCTAGTTTCAGTTAAACTAGTATTAATAGTTAATGCTGACTGCATAGTCGTGTCTGCAGAAATGGTGACTATTACCACCAGCACGACGGAAGCTGATCTAACTGTGACTGTAATTAGAGCCACTCACCGGGTTAACCGGTGTCACTGAGGAGATGGGGTAAAGAATAGTGATGTCACAAAATAATAATAATTAAAGCTTATTTCTTTAAGCTTGATGTTTGAAAAGTGTTATCTCCTTTTGGCCTGGTCAGCGGACTTTAAAAGACTTAATTCAAGGGGCACCTGGGTGGCTCAGTCCTTTGAACATCTGACCTTAGTTATGGCTCACGTCATGACCTCAGGTTCAAGGGATCAGGCCCTGCGACAGGTTCCATGCTCAGCATGGAGTCTGTTTAAGATTTTGTCCCTCTGCCCCTCCTGTTTGCGTTTGCACTCTCTCTCTCTCTCAAATATTTTTTTTTTTAAAGATTTAATTCAATGTTATAAATATCTTACTTTTCTCTCATTTTTTGTATCACTTAAGTACACGTGCAATGAACGCATGTCTCTTCAGCTCACGCTTCTCTCTCGTGGCATGACAGAGAGCATCCCCCAGCAAACTGAATTCCAGCTCCGGCTCCATCACTGTGGTCTGTGCAACCTGGGACATTTCACTCATGAGTGATAACTTTTTTGTCTCCTAAAGTTCTTAGGAGAAACAAATGAGACCGTGTAGGAGAAACTGCTTTAGGAATCCTAGAACTTAACACAAAAGTAAGGCGCTATTATTGTCACTACTGCCCTGTCACCAGCACCCCCCACTGCCATGGATCACACCTTGCATTTTCTGAATGCCATTCTGGCCCCTGCTTGAGTACGCAGGTTAACACTGATCAGCACGGGGATAGCTACCCTCTCATCAGATGGGGGCCTGACTGCCACCGGGTGAATTCTACAATTTTCTAGTGACTGGCATAATTTTCCCATGTTCAGTATCATAATGGAACATTATGGAAACTGTCTGGGAAAAAAAATAACTTTTTATCCAGCACACATCATTTTGTGCTCTGTAGACAGCAGGTAAACTTACGCCCTCCTTGAAATCCATAATGATAAAATTGCCCAGGCATTAAATTTTTATTTTATAGAAACCTGTAGGCCTCACACAAGAAAAGTATACAAATATACTTTGCTTTTATTTTATTAAACCTTGACTCCCTTGGTTCTCTGGCTCTTGCTTTGAAAAAAGTTGGCAATATCACCATAACAGCCTGATTTAAAAACCGCTATTACTCTGCTCAGGGGAATAGGATGTTATGGGAACAGTTCTAGGAAAAAGCCACAATGTTATTTTGTAGCCTCATCGTTATAGCCAAGAGAAACCTTGTTTCTGGTGTATCTGCTTATTCAGCATGTGCAGCACACTGCCTTCCTATAGGAATACCAATGAATGAAAGAATGAATGAATGAATGAATGGACCAATGAGCAATGGAAGGAAAGAAGAGAGGGGCGAAGGGAGGGAGGGACTCTGTGCTGCTCAGCTGGGGTTCACTTCAAAAAGCCAAAATAAATGACAGACACATATGTATGTATAGAAGATGCTGATATACTCCCATTTTTCTGCACTGTTTGCTTCTAAAATAGACACAGCTCTTTTCCATTTTAAGATTAGCATGACTTTCTTACACCTTACTTCACTTCCTCTTCTAAAAGACAGTTTCAGACCTGTGACCTCGCTGTGTCCTTCTGCTCATCTCCTAGCTTCCAGACAGTTACTGAGTTATGTGGTATGTTAGAGGCTCATTCAATGTGTTATTAAAAAAAAAAGTCTACAAGTTATTACTATACTTGGTTATTTGATTTTCTGTTATGGTAAAGGGATTTACATCCATACTGCATTCTCCAGTTCTCCCCCATACCCATTCTTATGGGGTTTATATATCCTACGTCTACTCTCCCTCATTCCTGTGGGACAGTCTGGGTCCCTTCACCAGGAAAATAGAATTGATATTAAAAGATAGAGCTTAGTCTTCCTTTGATGAGGCACAAGAAAAGAGAAAAAGCTGGTGTGTGTGTGTGTGTGTGTGTGTGTGTGTGCGCGTGTGTAGGAGAGATTGTGAGTGAGAATGAGGAGCTGGTACACTGAGCCAAGTTAGAGACAGAATGAAAGCCTTTAGCATTCCAGATTCTTCCTGGGCTCTTCTCTGCCCTTGTGCATCAGGATTCACACCTGCATCCTTAGAAAGCCACTCAAAATGGCCAAAGCAAAGAATGGGAGGTTAGTGGCAACCAAAACCAAAATGGACAGAGTTCACACTATGGCTCTAGTGCCTACAAATGAGGATGACTGACTTCGTATTTCCTTTGTCCCCTCCACAGACTCTGGGTTCAGCTGCGGCTGAGGTTGTGGTACCACACCAAGTGCCATGACAGGTTCCTGCCTCAAGCACCTGCTCCTCCACAGACCTTCCTGGGCTCAAAGGGAGGCTGCTCAGCCATGGATGGGTGCAACCAGGACACGTGCAAGAGCTGACTGTCTCACAGCCCACCCGGAACTGGTCAGGGGCAGAACCAGTGAGTCAATGCTACAGCATCCCCAATGAACCAAAAGGTTTCTTGGAGGCTCCCCAAGGGGAATGAGCTCCAGCTGATGGCCACTGTCCCTCACTTCCCGATATGCCTTCTATTATCCTTCTCCCACCCTTGTCTCATGACCTCTACTCCTTCACCTGGGCTTTCCAGGATAACCTCCCAAATAAACTGCCTTTAGCCAAGTCCTCATTTGGGGAACTGTTTGGGGAAGAATCCAAACCTGTCATAAAAAGTACTTCACACCTAAAATCTTTCGCTCACTCATGTGCCTATCTAGTCTCATCTGACATCAAAGATTAAGAAGATTTGGGGCATTATAATTTCAATTCCACTACGTAATGTAGCTTCTGAGCTAGTACTTAAAACTAGCTACAGTCCTAAAACAAGACTCTTCCGAGAATAGATCTTGAAAACTCAAATGGGGGTTTACATTATTTGGGGGGACTTTTATACAGTATATATACATCTCTCTGTGAGAAATGTTACATATTTGGTCATATTTTAGAAAATTGATACTGTATACAAACGATGAATATGCCAAGACTGCATATTGCACTCATTTGTAGTTTTGTAACTTTCTACTTTTTAGGGCCTTAGGAAGGAATGATCTCTAAAATTTTTGAACCTTGGTATTATGAGCTATAAAATATTAAAAGAAATACCTGTCTTACATAATTCATGGAAGTCAAGAGTGTGCCATATTCAGCTGCTGCTCAAAGGACAGGAACAACTTAATTTATGGTTCGTATTTTAAGGAAATAAATATAAGTACATCGAACAAAAGTCACCCTCCCCTCCAAAAAAGCTATTTGGAAACGCCTTCATTTTCTCTCCCACCATGTTGACATCCTGGAGGAAGAACACTAATCAGCATGTGATTCCTCTGTCTTCACCATTTAGACCAAGTTTTTCCACTATGCCTGAACTCAAAGGCATTTTCACTTGCATTTAAAAGTCTAACTGATTTGGTGAGCACACACTGAAATACATCTTAGAAGGTACTGACCTGTATACTTCAGGTGCTAGTCCTTACTTACGTACAGTCAAGGCAAAAATTAAAATTAACTTTTAAAAGCATGACTTTGTTAAAAAAGGCTTCCTCCAAGCACTAAGCCATTATCAGAGTATTCTGGTTGATTATATGTTTTTCTTAAATATGCCATTTGTCACTGATTCAATCCTTGTGGATGACACTTCACCTCAAGCTTGGTATCTGTGTTCCAGGCAGGCTGATTATGGGATATTTTCTATAGACTACTAGAACAAGGGAGCATAGAGGCCATTTGGTTTCTTCCTACCTCCTTGGTTTGCAAGTAAAAAAAAAAAAAAACCAAACAAACAAACAAGAAGCCCAAAGAAATAAAGTCATTTGTTCAGTCACACTACAGATTAGATTAAAAACCAAGTCAAGGAATCTGGGTGCTTCAATAACACTTTTCAACAACATTTTCTAAAGCATGTTTGGGGAACCCTGGTCCATTGAGATCCTGTAATCCCTGGGCCCACAAGAAAAGGTTTCTGCTGTAAAATAATTCAAGGAAATAGGACACATGTTGGAATATTTAAAAATTCTTAAATTGATGTAGCAAAAAAAGAGGTTTTACTGAAGTAAACTGATCACAGAAAATTTCTTTCCTCTCTATGTATAATTTATTAACATAATCATCTCTTGTTATGTTAAGAAGTACAAGCCTATTAAATCAAGACCTTCCAGGATGAAGTTCAAGGACTTCAGTTGAAAATATCCAGATTTTTATCAACTCACCCGTGTCCCCTGCCAGTTCTGCATATTTTCTCTACATCCCTAGCTAGCTCAGGTCTCCTGATGTGTCCAGAGTCTCACTTCCGTTATATATCTGGGTGATACAGCTAGGGCTCTGAGAGTGGTTTCTATTCATTCTTCACTTTCTCTGTCTCTGTCTGTGTCTCTCTGGCTCTCCGGTCTTTTATACACACAAACACACACAACCTCACTTGCCATATAGAATGCCAGGGATAGCATAAATTTTCTGTTACTTCGATATAGAAAGTAACACTGTATCAGATCTATACACCAAACTCTCAACTGAAATTTGTGTAAGAATATGTTATATAAAAACATACATGTTAGGTTAAAAAAAAGAAAAGAAAAGGGATAAACTATCCCTTGATATATTCTGTCCCATTTGTCGCTCCCATGCCTGCCAGAAATGCCAGCCTAAGGGATCAGTAAGTGAGGCTGCCAATCCCTGACTTTCCCTGCTGACAGAATCCCACCAACAGAGTAGAAAGAGGCTGAGCATGAGCCTTCAGGGAATACTTGGGCAGAGGCAGGAAGCACTGAAAAGGATGCGTTAGTAGAAGAAATGAATAGTGAATTAGAATTTTCTGGGAAGTTTAGGCAGGTGAGAATTCGCAGTAGTGTCAAGCACTCTTGATGGGTTTTGAGAAACAATAAAACCATGTTACTTTCTCTCGGGTGTGGGTGGAAGGACTGACATCAAATGCAGGCCCTTCCATTTCATTCTGGTGTTCCTCCCCTAGGTAGTTACGTCGGGGTGCCCGTATCCTAGCAACTCAGAGGACATCCCCTTCGCATGTCATCCACCTCATGGACTGAGTATGAAGCTGAAGCCATGAAAGGAGAGACCTAGGAGATGACACACACAGGTGTGTGATGCCTTCCTTCAAAGTAGGCGTTTAAAGGGCAAACATGATAAATAAGATCATTCTGCAGAGAAAAACCTGCAAAAAATAGGAAGCATCTCCTGCTCGCTTTGATTTGATGTTGTACAGGGAGCTGTAAGACAAGCGATTCCTGCAGAATCTCTACCTGCCTGATCTGAGCTACTGTGACATTCTACACACATCTTCAAACTCCTTACTGACGGCCAAGGATAGGAATACATGAAAACATTAACTGAGTTTTCACAGCCTGGATTCCCATACTCCTGATATTTTATTCTGTAATATAACCACATACACAGAATCGTGGAAAAACAATGAGGAAAGGAAGCAAAAGAGAGGTAAATAAGGATCTGAAAAAGTGAACCGATTTGAAATTTTTAAAATAATCCCTGTGCTAAAACAGTATTGACAGATCTGCAGACAAGGAAGAAAGACTCCCCCCAGTGGGAAGAATGCTGACCTGAGGGTCCTTGTAAACACTTTCTGATTCTTATATGGTTGTGGAATGTTTTCTAATTTCTGCAGAGGAACATGGTAAGAACATGTTTGATTGTATTAATTTACTCTTCTTTAACGTAATCACAGAATATAGCTTCCTATTTGTGGTAGGCAGAATAAAGGCCATCCTGAGATGTCTACCTCCTAATCCTTGGAACCTATGAATCTCTTTCCTTATCTGGTGGAAGGGCCTTTGCAGATGTGATTAATGTAAGGATCTTGAGGAGGGAGTCATTCTGGCTCATCTGGGCGGACCCAATATAAACACAAGGGTCCTTATGATAGTGAACCAGGAAGGCAGAGCAGTCCATGTCAGAGTTATGGCACGTGAGAAAGACTGGACCAGCCACTCTGGCTTTGGAAATAGAAGAAAGGGCCCCAAGCAAAGAAAACACTCCAGAAGGTGAGAAAGACAAGGGGAGACAGTTTCCCTTGAGCCTCCTGAAGGAACAGCCCTGTTAACAGCCTGATTTTAACCCAATGGGACCCATTTCAGACTCCTAACCCCCCAAACTGTAAAATAACAAATGTGTGTTGTTTTTAGACAATAAATTTGTGGTAACTTGCTATATAGCATCAGTAGGAATAAGACACATGTTTTGGTGTATTTGTTTTGTTTTTATAAGGTCTCTTCGAAAGGATCTTGACAACGGGGATTGCCACAGGGTCTGTTAATGAAATCAAAGCATGACATCTAAGGTTGGAAACAAGACTGTCCTCTTTGGTTCAGTGCTAGGCATCTCAGCATTTGTGAACTCTGTAAAAATACTTGAGGTAAAGTGCAGCATACACCTCTGCCCACCTGAAGACCTGCAGGGAAGTCTCTGGTGTGGAAAAGCACCTGCCTCTTCACTGAGCTTTCTTCCTACTTTCCCGTATGCGTGCTTGACCGCCTGCTGCTCTCTCTTATTTCTCTCCCTAATCACTCACATTCCCTTCTTTTCTTTTCTTTTTTCTCAATTATTCTTTTTTTTTCTCTTAAATTTGCCATCACAGGGAACTAAGGTCAATTTTATGAGTTCTTTTTACCTAAAAATTTTCATTTTTCTTACCTTCGATGTATTTTCATTTCCTCTTCCATTATGAAATGCTGATGCTATAAAATTGATATTTTAAAGTTTATCTTTCCATTTTCACTGCCAAAAATGAAATTTGATTTTAAGGAATTGACATATATACACACTAAAAAATAGCTAGAAAATGTGTCAAAATCACTAACAGTGGTTATTTCTAGACAGTGATGCAATAGGTGATTCTTTTTCCTTTTTTATTTTTTCAAAAATTTCCCTATTACACATTTCATCTTGAAAATTTTTTCTAAAGAGACGATCTTTTTTGTTTTTTAAAGACACTGAGATGATAGGGGCAGCTGAGTGGCTCAGTCGGTTAGTGGCCAACTCTTGATTTCAGCTCAGGTCATGATCTGAGGGTCATGAGATCGAGCCCTACATTGAGTTCCATGCTCAGTGTGAAGTCTGCTTGAGATTTTCTCCCTCTGCCCCAGCCCCTTTGTGTGTGCTTTCTCTAAACTAAGTGAATAAATCTTTAAAAAAAAAAAAAGGCACTATAATGACTGGGAAAAAAGAAAACTATCTGCCAATTCCATGCAATCTTATCTCCAACTATTTTTTTAAGGAATTAAAACCTAAGTTTCTGGGACCTGAATTAAATATTATAACAAAGGAATGACTGATAGCAAATATGCGGGTAGAAGACACAGCCTTATTCCATGCTGCACTCTCTTGATGGGCATGCAAACGAAACTTGCTTTCCGTGTATTGTTCTTCTTGTTCATAACAGCTTTCCGTAGTGACTTACACTTGCTGTCCACACTTGTTTTGCTTCTCTAGTGCCCATATACTACCGTGCATTTTAGAAATAATTTTCCTGACATCAGCTAATTGGTTTTTTTGTGCCTTTTCGGAACTTCCTCTCTCACAGTTGCCTGCATTTGCCACTGGCCATCACACTGATATTTTGATTCCATTTTGCACACACCCATCGCCCCTTCAGAGCACAGAGGGAACGTGACAAGGAGGCTCCCTATGACCATGACCCTGAGGGGCTTCGGGAGCCCCTGCAGGCAAGGCTGTCTCTGCAGCAGCAGAGCACCTCCCTGTGAATGCCCTCAGATCCCATCTTACAATTTTCTTTTTAAATACCTCAGCTGGTCTGATTCCAAATCTTAATAAAATTCATCACCTCTGAAGGTGGCCTGAATACAAACATTTGGGGGCTGAATCCGGCCATCTGACTGACAAGGAGAACCAGCAAGAAGAAAACCCTTGAAACTAAAGGCTCAGAGTTTGCAAACCCCAGTGCAGGGTGATTACAAGCAGCCTTCTCCACTGTTTGTGATTTTGTGGCTAAAACTAACGCCACGAAGAGTGTGTATGAACACGACCACACATACGTAAGTCAAATGAAGAAACTCCTACGCACACATCACCAGAGTGTGGTTCTGTACTGGGGCAGTACCAGTATCCCCGCCTTTCAAAGGTCTGTGCTATGACCTCTTGCTTTTATGAAAGACCTACGTTACTACCCGTTTTCACTAATCAGAAGAAATCTTAGAAGATCTTCACCTCTGTGAGAAACAGGCGAAAAGCTAAAACAGCATTCAGCATTCGTGCTGTGCTGAGCTGTTCCACGGCTGGCACCCAAGTTGGCACCTTGTCCAGAACCCACACTCAGCATCCCGGTGTCAGCGACCAGGCAGCCCAGCACTGGGTGCCCAGAACCCACACTCAGTCCCCCGGCATCCAGCCACCAGAGGTATGTCTGTGAGCGTCCGGGCTTTGCCTCGATTTATCTGGTGCATCTGTTCGAAAGATGTGTCCCTAAGGTATATGAAAAGCCTAAGGGAAGTCATTTGGGCGCTCTGGGAACACATTTTCCCATGTAAATTAATGGCAACTGCTTCTTCCCTTTATGCCATTTAGGCTGAGGAAAGGCTTCCTGGGAACTCTGTGTTCTCGCTAGCTGGTAATCTGCATCACCTTTAACACTTGTGGCCTTAGGAAAGTTAGTTGGATTTGCCTTAAATGCATTTTGTTTCCCTGATGCTTGTAAGTGGAATTTTAATATTAGCCCCTAATACTGTTTTGCAATTAACCAGCATTTTAACACTGAAGTAAGCAATAAACTAACACTTTAACACTTTTTCAATTGAAAAGATTAAGACAAAGCTAATTAATTTTTAAACTGTACATAGTGAGTCATTCTAAGCCTATGAATAATTTGTTTGTTTGCTGTTGTTGTTCTACACATGAGTAGCTTTTGAAAAAAGTACAAAACATATGATTAGCAGTAGATAATTTTTATCAACCCCTGGAAATATTTGTCTGTTCATTTTTCCCATTCTCATTCTAAGAGTTTTATTAAGTTTTCTTGTAACATTTCAAAAATTTGTGATCTCTTATTAACTTATCTAGATTTTTCTAAATCCCTCTGTTTCTGCTGTAATAACAGAAATAGAGTAAGATTTTAGGGTCTCCTGGGTGGCTCAGTGGGTTAAGCCTCTGCCTTTGGCTCAGGTCATGATCTCGGGGTCCTGGGATCAAGCCCCTCATCAGGCTCTCTGCTCAGCAGGGAGCCTGCTCCCCCCCACCCCCGACTGCCTCTCTGTCTACTTGTGATCTCTCTCTCTCTCTCTCTTTGCCAAATAAATAAATAAAATATTTTAAAAAACCAGAAATACAGTAAGATTTTATTTTCCAGGAAGAAGTTATTTGGGACTATTTATTTTAGGATCTATACTTAAAACTTACGTTAGTTTCTACTCTTAATTCAATTATCAGTATACCAACCATAAGTGCTATCTTAATGTGCAAGTCCTCAATATTTTCCGAGTGGAAATCTATTGAGCTAACTTCTAGTAAGTCTAGTTTCAGCCACATCTCTTCAAACTAGTTTCCTTGTTGTTCACAGTACTTGTAATCCAACAAATATTTACTAGGGACCTACTCATGTGCCAGGCACTACTTTAAATGCTGGGGATACAAAAATGAATAACACAGGCAAAACTTCCTGAACTCACATGATCTATATTCCCGTTGCATGAGACGAGTAAGAGAGCCAATGACTAAGTAAATCATATGGCATATTAAAAAGTGAAAAGTGCTGTGAAGAAAAAATAAAGCAGGAAGGGGCAGAAGGAAGACTGAGGTGAGGTAATTACCATCATAAATACAGTTGTCAAGGAAGGTCTTAGTGCGAAGGTGACATCAGAACAGAGACAGGGCGGGTTTCATAAAACTCACCATGCAGCTGGGTATCCTGCGGAACCACAAATGTAATGACCCTGGATATGCTCATGGAGCAGCCAGACATCCGGGTATCCAGCTGAGAGAGCGGGTGAGCACGCAAGGGGGAGGGCGGTAGAAGCCAACATCGAGGGGGAGAGGTTAGGGTCTTAGAGGCCGTGGTCTTTGAGAAGGGGTCTGACGTGACCAGAACACATATTTTAACAGGATCACTCTTGTTGCTGTGATGAGAGTGGACTGCAGTGGGCATGGGTGGGAGTAGGCAGGAGGCCACTGCCATCATAGGTAAGGGACAGTGGTGTCTGATCCAGAGCAGAAGGGCCGGAGGAGCTCATGGACTGGATGTGGGGTGCGAGGGGAGAAAGGCACCAAAGTTTGGTCTTAAAACTGGCAGGGCCCATTCTCCTTTCTGAGCCTGGTGTGGGTACATTCTTGTTAGATTATATGATCTTCCGATCAACGTAACACACAAATTCACTTGGGTTAGATCTCACTTTTCCAGGAATCCTGACCTAATTAACCTCATGCTATTCTAAACACGCCAATAAACCACATTCCTTGAGGCATGTGACTTGGTTTAGTTTGTGACTTTGTCCTAATTAAAAGAGTTTTCCAGATTTCTAATATTATGCATGTGTTTTTTATATATGTATGTATATATACATATATTAGAAAGTTGGAAAACGATATATATAAAAGTGTGTGTGTATATAATATATATGGCAGAGGTCTATTTGATAGAATAAATGCATATGGTACAGTTTTTAAGTAGATTGCAATTTCTTCTCTCTGGTGAGAGTGCAAATCCCAGCAGGAGCAAGTTAAAACCCAAGGCCGAGTTTTCATGAGATGAAATCTGGAGATAAGCAAGAAGGCACATGGCAGAGAGGAAAAGGGGCATCCCCACAGCGAAGAAGGCAGGCCTAGGTGGGCAGCTGGTGCTTTCTGCTGGCTTCACAATCTTGCCCTGAGCCGTCCCTGGGGAGGAGGGCACAACTTGCTTCATCACGACTGTGAGTACAACCGCAGTGGTTAAAACGGATGTTCCTTTGCATGCATGGGGTGCTTTATAGGCAACATGTACTGTCTCGTCTGGGCCTCAGACCCATCCCCAGTGAGGTGGGTACACAACCTTATGTTTATTTTGTGGTTGAAAAAAATGAGCCTCAGAGAGGGAAAGCCACGTAACCAAGGCTACACATTTATTCAAAACATATTGACCATGCATCTACTCTTTGCCCTTTTGCAGAGCCCTATGGGGAGTAAAAGAAAATTAACACAGTCTCTTTCCTTGAGGAGTTCACAATCCATTTAGGTATTTGTACAAATAAATAGATATTTCAAATATGATTAGGGACTTAATATTTGGTCTTTTTTATTTCTATTTTATTCCTCTTTACCACATTTAAAAAATGGAAATGTTTTTCATTTATTATAAAAGTAGTTAAATACAACTAAGACAAAACATAAAAACACAAAAAAGGAGTATTAAAATGACACATAACCCCCTCATCTGGTAAAAATCACTTAAAATTTTATTGTACTTTATGGATGTATATTCTTAAACTATGAGCTCTGATCTTAGTTTCATTTTCTATGTCACATAGAGTAGGCTTTTTATGTTTTCTCTGTCAAACAATATAGCTCTGCTTTGTGACTTTAAGAGCTTCCTAGGATGTCATTATATCATCACTTATTTTACTATATTCTTATTGAATTGGATATGAAAATGTACTCTTATTTCTTATTATCCAAAACTATGCTGAGATGAAAATTATACATAAATCTTTGTAAATATGTCTACTTATTTCCTTGCTACACAATTCCAGAAATGGAATTGTTGGCCAAAGATCATATTCAAGTTGGAAATATTGGCCTCTGGAGAGTAAGGGCGTATCCTGACTTAGATTCAATTTAAGATTCTCTAAAAAGGAATAAAAGTTCTTATCTTTCCTAATGGCTAACAAATTTAACTAAACTAATATATAAAATTTCTCTTTATGATATTATCATGAAATTTTTCCTACTGCCTTGATTTTTTAAATTTAGTTACAGGAAAAGTATCTTATGAAAGTTGAATATGGCCAGATTCTGGGATAGATCTGCAACTCTGACCTATAATGCAGACAGCCCAACTAGAAGACAGAACTGCAACATAGGCACTATCGTTGTATGAACTTTTGGTCCATATAGATGCCCTTTCTTACACTGCTGATGTAAGATTAGATCTGTAAAAAAATAATTCAGAATTCTCTCTTTCAGTAAAAATGGTCCCTGGTGATTCCAGAAAAACCCATCTCAAAAGATCACATCTGCAAATGTGAGTATGTACATTTTGATGCCACATACGTGTGTGTGTGTTTGCGATCTCTGGGCATGGCAGGGCAGCAGACATGCCCTGTGTTTTAGGATATAATGGACATTAGGTGGTATGCCTTGCCTATAATTTTCCTCATCCAAGTCATTATTTCTTCCCTCAGAAATGTGCCCAGTTTGTGTCTTTCATATCAAGACTCCCGCAATATAACACAGTCCATTATAATGCCTTGACAAGTTGATTACCTACCTCATGAAGCTATGGGGTGTGATTAAAGACAAACAGAGAAACAAACTTTCATGTAGGTTTACATTGGTGCTTGGACCTCCTACTCCTCAGACTACTTATCGGCATTCTTCGGTCATGCAAGGGTCAAGAAAATAAGTTAGGTATTAGCCAAGGACAACCAGCACAGCGGGAACAGAAGAAATACAAGGTTTTCTGATACCTAACATAGTGATTTGTGTCTGATCCTTGTCATTTTGTGGCAAAAAGCTTTCCATGCGCACAGTGACTATGTTTGGATTCTGTTAAATACTCCTATTAAGCACATTGGGGAGCTATGAGTCTGTTTTTAGCCTCTCTTTCTTGCTGATAAAAGTAAAAAAAAAAAAATTAACTGGGCTTAGTTTAGAAACATTATGTACACATAAAAAATATGCACCACATGATACTAGCTTGTGGATAAAACTCATTAACTTACTATTAGAAAGTTACTAAATTACTTCCTAGTTTTATTACAAAATGCAAAAAAAAATGTTGCTTTAAAGGATAATTAGCTTTTTCATTAAAAAAAGAAACCAGCTTGAGGAAGAAGGAACTCCTTTCTTAAAGAAACGTAGAATTAAAGAGGGAAATCATTACTCTTTGAATTCTTGGTACTGGTATCACTCTTTAAATAGTGTATGAAGATCAAAACAAAAGGAGACAGTGCCGGGTAGGGTTCAAAGAAGTGTCAGCTTGGTATTCAGGATGTACTAAATGTACCACCTTTTGTCACTGACATGAAAAAGGTAGTCAGAGGGGTGAAAGACTAGAAAGGACCAGAGTCGTCTGTATGCACATCCAGACCAGCTCGCCATCTATTTGTTTGGATTTGCAATGGGACACGATGCCTCCTCTCTTGTTATTATTTTGTAAGCTGTGAGCATATCACAGGAACACTTAGGAAATTTAAACATGTTGGAAATGAAGTGCTGTATTAAAACAAAATTTACAAACACTGACATAGATCATGTCTTCCATCTAATACATCTCTTGTAAATGCATACTAAGTGTTGCATTGCATAGGGATTATGAATTAGTAATGATTCAAAATTTATGGATGCCACTTTTAAATCAAACTTTTGGGGATTTTTCTCTCATCTGCATTGGCATCAGTTGTGATTTCACTTTGAGAGAGTATTTTACTTTTTTTGTGGTTATCTCAAGCTCATGTTCAATGTGAAAACACAGATTTTGGAACAAATGATTCAAAACTGATAGTCTCCTCTTCTTCACGCATCCACTATCCTGTGGCTGGGGTGTGAGGACCCCAGGGGACTCCCTTTCCTTTTGAGGTCCTGTTGGCAGTGTATTCTGCCGTGGCCTCCTTCTGGCCATGCCCTGTGTCCTGGTGAAGACGAGGTGACTAAAACTCTTAGATCCCAAGGTAATGGAGAGTCCATGTGGCTAGTGACTGAAATGACACTGCGAGGCCGAAGTCGAACAGGTGGTGAGTTCACTCCGCGAGACCACACGAAATGATGCCTTTTGTCTCCCAGAATCTGGTGAACATGGAGTCAAGGGAAGGAAAGAGTTAGAGTAAGTAGAACCTCAAGGAAGCTCCATCTTCTGGTGGGATGGAGAGAATAAAAGGGAAGTTCACTGCCTCCTCAAATTGGTATGAGCCATCTGCATTAGAATATTCCAGAATCTTCCAGTCAAGTTTGTTATAATGCAGATTCCCTGAGCCTATCACAGATCTTATGAATCAGAAATTTTTGGGATGGTGCCCTGAAAATGGTACTTTATAGATTTACTCAGATAATTTTCAAACAAAAATTTAAGAATCATTGGTTTGGAGAAAACAAAACAAAACCCAGACATCCATAGAACTGATGGACTGACTGACAGTCTGTGAGTTCAGTGACTGCAGCACAGATGCTTCTTCCCTTCAGTTCCCAGAAGTACCCAGGAATTAACTGGCAGATGAAACAATCTGCAGAGAAAAATCTCTGAACACATTCTAGGCAGCATGAAACAATTAAGCTTTATATTAAAGACTAACTTTACAAGGAAGAAAGCAAGGACCAGGAGGTTTTCTGCCCTAAAATTACTTTACTTGGGAATCTCGTTTTTCCTTTCACAACTAGATATAAACTAGCTTAAAGGATAACTGATGGGGAAATGACAGTGATTGAATCCCACTCCTGCCCCAAATTTCCCAAAGCACTGGTATCAGACCTTTGCTCATCTGATGTAGATTAGAAAGGAAAATAACAACAAAGGGAAGAGACACATAAAGAGAAGACTGAAAGTGTAGCAAGAGCCCACTACTTTCCTTTAAGCAAATGTCCCACCAATAAGTAGTCTTGGGAGTGTCTATTTAGGCATGCATGGAATTCTCCTTCATCATATAACAAGCACTGTTGGGAGTCTACTGCATTAGTCCTGTCCTTTGATTTGGTATAAGAAGTCAAATAAGACTTCATGGATTTTTTTTTTTTTTACATCAAGAAAAAAATATCTAGTGACTCTTTGTTACTATTTCTTTGATAGGGTGTGTACAGCATGGTATGGGAGCACAGAGGGTGGGATCCTAAATCAGACTCAGATGACAGAATGTCCCCTGCAAGAAATGAAACTTCAGCAGAGTAGTGAAGAACATCTGGATGTTAGTTAACCAGAAGAGGAAGAGTAGGAACTAGATCATGTAACACTCTGTGATGTTAACTTACTCAAATTTTAGATAAACAAATGTAAATAATTATTGAAAGATTTTACCCTTGTAAGTGATGGCATCAGATTCCCTCTTTTGAACTTTCAGTTTAGCAGATACATAGAGGATAAACTGAAGGTTCTAAAACCAGGAATGGGAAGGTCTCTGCAATTACTCAGAAGTGAGGAGAGCCTGGGCTCAACGTAGCTCCCAAGAGGAAGGTGGGACACAAATGATATATCAGAGGTAGAACATACTGAACTTGGGAACTGATCAGATGTGGGGGTTTTCAATTGCTGCTTCAGTGACTAGATTTGCAATGGATCACTTCTGTGCATGGGTGTTACAGGAGGAAGAGGAAGTCAGGGTGGAATGAGGAAATGGATATAACATGTAGGATACTAAGATGTTCACACATTCGACAAGTATTTATTAGATCCCTACTGTGTGCTGGCCACAGTTTAATGGATCCTGCAGAATGTTCTGGACAAACAAGGCAGATGAAGGAATTTTCACCATTTAAATGGAAATTGAAGACACGCTGAGAGGCATTCAGGAGAAGTTTGTAAGTGAGAAGAGAAGCCTGAGGACAAAGCTGGAGAGCACCATTGTTTAAGAGTAAGAAGGATATGCCACTCTGCCTGCCTTGCTCACTCTCTCTCTCTCTGACAAATAAATAAATAAAATCTTTTTTAAAAAAAAGAGTAAGCAGGATATAGAGTGGAAACAAAAGGGTCAATCAAAGTGAACCGAAACGGAGAAGTAGTTGAGCCACAGAAAACAAAGAAAACTGTTATAAGTAGAAAGCAAGTGATATCAAACACAGAAGCCCCATTTAAATAAACTAGCATCAACCAGCCAATGTGGAGGTCACTGATGAGAGCAGATCCAGATGGGAAGCTGGAAGCCATGTCCCCACCAGCAGCAGGAGAAGAGAGCATCTTCAGACTATTTGGATGCATTTACAAGAAAGGTTCAGAAAGAGTCCTAGTTCTTAAACACTTGTCACTCCATTCCTGTCCCTCTCTATAGCTCTGCATTCTAATTTCTGGCATTTTATTGCTTCCTTACTCTCCCTTGTGTTATGTTCACCTGTGAGCACTGTGACAGTGCTCCCGTGAGAACAGGTCTGATAGAAGAGGGAGAGGAATACCCAGGGAATGGAGCTCCGTGATAACACCAATGGTGACTACAACTGAGGGCCCATGATATCCCTCGTAATGAACATCCACTTCACCTACGTTTTAAATTCTTAAAAAAAAAAAAAAAGAAAACAAAACAAAACCAAACCTGGCCGGGTAAGTATTATTTTCTTATACAAGAGAGGAAAGCAAGGCTCAAGGAGGTCAAGTCACCACCTTGGACCACACACACACAGGAAGTAATGGGCGTGGGGCAGGCACACCGACTGTCTTACTCCAGCATCCTCTCTCCTTCAAATATTATGGGAAGGAAGGAAATGCTGAACAAGACGGGAGTTAAGAGAGTTGGAAATCCATCTGGTCTGACACCTTTGCTTCTGTTCTAGCTAGTGGGGAACCTTGAGGAGCCGTGACAGAGACAGAATAGGAGCTGGTGGGCCAGGAAGCTCACCTCCCAAAACCCAACTCTCTATCACTCGACTGGATGACTCATGCCTTTAAGGAAAGTACATCTCACAGTTTTTTAAAGGATAACGTTTCTGAAAGTCAGGGAGTTGAGTATTAATAACTGGAAGAGTGAGGCTGTTGTCAATGATTGGCTCCATTCTCTCTGGTCGAGCCCTCCTAGTGCCTGCCCGTGTGTCTCTTGCTATTAAGCCTTAATCATGTTGACTGTTTTGATCCATAAAAGAGGAAGATTTAACCAGAAGACTTATGATGTTTCCTAAGCAAAACGATGGTTTGTCCCACATTATCTTTTACAAGTGTTCACCTCAGACGCTGAAACGGTAACTGATGCCCGAGTTAGTTCTTATGAGGCTTCTTCTTGACGTGAGGAGGGAACCAGTGACAAATCCTCATTACAAGGTCTGATCCAGATCCGTTTGACTCTGATCCTCTCGGACCTGCAAAAGGTCCATTTGTTAACTCAGACTTACCCCAAAAGGCATGATAGGGAAGAAGTGGTAGTGATTCTGACAAGAAAAAGGTTTTTGGTTTTTTTTTTGAAGATTTTATTTATCTTATTTGAAAGAAAAAGAGTGAGAGAGAGAGAGCAGGACCAGGGAGGAGGGGCAGAGGGAGAGGGAGAAGCAGGCTCCCCGCTGAGCAAGGAATCTGATACAGGACTTGATCCCAGGACCCTGGGATAGTCACCTAAGCCAAAGGCAGATGCTTAACCTACTGAGCCACCCAGGCGCCGCTCTGTCATGAAAAAGTTTTTACTGACTGTTACTTTAATGTCTTTTATGACCTATAACCCTACAGGTTGCAAAATACTTTATACTAGTTAGAACTACAGTGTTTTAAGACCATTTGTTTGTTAATCTATAGCAATACTTTTTTTTAAAAAAGCTGGAAAAAAGAAAGTAAAATTAAGGAAATGGATATATCTATTCGATTTAAATAAACCTCTTTGCTCTTTTGCCTTGTTTCTGTCCCTTAAATCCTCCCAGATTTACAACTGAGTGTTGGTAATTGTTGGAAATAGCCATGGATTGTACAGAATAATTGGCTCTATTTTAAGACACACATTTTTAGTGTGTATACTACATGGTATGGTTACAGAGTAATAAAATAGATTTTTGCATCTTGCTTCTAGAAATCATTGTCATTATTTTTAGTCACATATTGTGTATATGTGTGAGCGTGGTAACACTTTATAGTTTGAAGGTCCTTTATAGTTTTTAGAAGTTACAAAATAATAGAATTAATTGCTTTGAATTTAGTCATTTTGTACTGGGCAAATATTGATTTCTTTGCCAACACCTTTAATTTCTAATGGAGCTTGAAATTAACTTTGGATTTTAATTCTATTTTATTCTGGGTTTGTACATCAGGGCCATTAATAATGTCAGGAGAGTGCTGAGAGAATGGTTTCTGAGCCAGGAGCCCACAGCGAGCTTTGCAGCATTTGGGTCTCCATACTTTGCAGAGAAGAGGGAAGTCTGCGTAGGGATTGTATATTGCATTAGTATTTTATGAACGAGCAACCAAGACAAAAAAGCCTATAAAACATCAGCCTCTAATCAGTCACTGGAGTTTGCATCAGTGTGTGTGGGGTATTGTGTGTGTGTGTGTGTGTGTGTGTGTGTGTGTGTGTGTGATGCATATTTAATCAGATCCAAAACAGGGTAGCAAAGGACAGATTTCTACTAACCAGAGATGCCTTGAACATGGACCTTTCTGATTCATAAGGTAATAGTTTACCTACCGCATACATGGCATATGCACACATTTGTACTATATCACAGATATGAGCTACAGATTTTAAAATAAATGCACTCTCTATGGAATTTCAAAAGTTTTAAAGTGGTTTTCTGTTGTCTCTACAGAATGGGGTGACTGTAATTGATTGTTGCTGGGACTCCTTGGGGGGAGGCTGCATTCATATGCACCCATGAGCAAATGAGTGTTACTCTGCGTTCTCAGAGGTTCCCTAATTTGCTCCTATAGCAGCTACTCCGGATGATGAACATCCATGGAGACTAATGTCAGAAACTGGGATGTGGCTTCTCCACCACATCTTCCAATATATAATCAATGTGTCAGGGCCACACGCAAGACAACCCCCTCTGTGGGCTCTCCACCCATCATCCCTGCCTCAAGTCTTCCTTCTTTGGTTGGAAAGTGGCAGGTGGCCACATACTGGAAAAGAGAATTCTACTTATCTTTTTTAGGTATAGTCTCTAATCTTAACACACTAGTATATCAGTCAGTATTTCAAAATAGCTACTACCCTACTCTTCTTCAAATTTTGTATACTTGGTCTTAATGTCCTATAGGTCTACAGATAGCAAGCCCATTTTCCCAACCACTTAAGTTCTATTGGCTGCACTTCTGAAAACCAAGAAGTTCTCCAGGACTCAAGTATGATTTTGCACTGGGCATCCTCATTAAAAAAGCACAATGAAAACAGTTTTCTTGAACCCAATCAATACAGAGACTGCTGGAATCTAAATGATCCCAGCATGAAAATTACAGTTTGTGCAGATTAAATTTGTTGTTGTTTTTTTTTTTTATTACCACTCGTGAAACTGATGCTAATCAAGTGTCTGTGAGCCCTTTCCCGGCTACGGCACCTGTGGTAGAGTATAGGGCCTCATCTTCATTTATCTCATCTTAAGACAGGTGGTATGTGGGAAGCTTAGGGTGACGCTAAAAAGAAAAAGGGTGAATGCACACTGAATCCTGATTCAAAATTCCCTAGAAATTTTTATATAGCGGATGAGTTACTTGGGTTTTAAACAAACATGCTTTTACTATGTGTGAGTTCTTTCAACGTCTCATCTGTGTGTGTAGGAGATATGGGGCAATGGTTCCTATTAATAGACTCTTCTGTGATTGCTCATAGCATTGCCACAGCTTCTCCATACATCTGTCTTTCACATTACTTCTGCGCAGTGAGTCGTTCTGTATCATTATTTTTATTTCTGGGGCACACGTGGCCCCCACACTAGTTTAGGCCATAGAAATGAGCTTTGTGGGAATGACCTCCACACAGTGGCACTATAGCAAGGGCACTGAGGCAAAGCAAAAGCTCCAACATCGACTTGACACGACGTTTCACCTAGGAGTGGTGGGAAGCATGTCCTGAGCCGTGGGTGCAGCTGGGATGAGATGAGAATTCATTCTGCAATCACTGCCCTTCCATCACCCGTCACTGATTCCGTTTCCTCTCCCAGGCTCTGTTCTACTTCTGTAGCCTTTGGACGACTGGCCTCGCAGAGACCAGAGGAGATTTTCTTAATGGCTCCGTCCTCCTCAGTTGGTGCAATAATCACAGGGTAGTGGATCCTCCCATTAGTGACTAGGAAGCAAGGATTGCTGCCTGAACTTTCCTACCTGCCTTCCCAGGGGCATCTAATAAAGTTCAGTTCCACGCTTGTCTCCCAGAACTGCTGCCTTGCGAGCAGGCAAGGCGGTCTCCATTACTGATCTTCTCCCCCTGCAGAAGTTCGGGATACTCTCTTCTCTCTCACATAGCTTCAGCCGACTAAATTTTAAGAATTATACAAAGGGGGAAAAATAGTCCTTCTGGACAATGAATTAACAAAGCCTGTTCCATTTATCTAGCTTCAGATACTCCATCTGACCCGATAAAATTCAGGCTTGATTTATTCAGAAAGTCTGTATCTAGGTCACTGAAACTGTAAAGAAGTCGTAATACGTTGGTTATTTTCTGAGTAGGAATATGCCTTCCATTGAATACTTGATGTTCTCTAAGTAGGGCAACTGAGCAACAGCCAGCCATATGGTGGGAAAAGCACATAGGGTTTTCTAGAGTTCTGAATTCCATTGCAGTAATATGGATGGAAAGAATTTCTCTTTCCACAGCCAGACTCTTCAAGGTGTTTCTTTATCCAACCTACCCGGATGGTCTTACTTGGCTTTATCCGGCACAGGGAAAGCTGATCACATGACTTGGCAAGCAAGACATGTTTAAGTGATGTCTCCACAGGATTGGAGAGTGGCAAAAAGTATTATTAGGGCATTTTGATGCCTGCTAATGAGTAATGACAGCGATTTTGCAGGTGCCAACTTTGTCTGGCATTTGGTGCTGGCATCTGTGATGGCAAGAAAGGTCTTTCAAGAATAGGTTGGGCATATTTGCAGGTGGGAGCCCCCATGGTAGCTTTGGAAAGCAATTATATAATGAGACCAAGGAACTGCCATTGGACCATTCTCTTGCTTTATGTGAAAATTAGATTTTTTAGTCAAATCCATTTATAGAATTTCACTTGCTCTTGCCTACATTAAAATGTTTTCAAATAAAATATTTTACTAAAACCTGAAAGCTCTCAAATGTGAAAATACTCAAAAAAGTGAGCCAGCAACATTTTCTTGGAAACTGCTACACTTGCCATGGGGAACTTTGGCTTTTAGTGGCATTAGCTGTCTACAACGAATACAACAGAAGGAATTATTTGGGTAGATAAACATTTTCTTTCTAGATTCCAAAAATCTGAACTCTACATTCTTTTGCCAGGATGGCTTGGAAAGGAAGAAGAAGAGCAGAATGTAGTCATAAGAACAACAGAAATGAAGAGAGTTCTTTGTCCACCATGGTGCTGGAAAAGCAAAAAACAAGCAGAGACCAATCATTTGTTCTTCAGATTTTTGTCATGTGAACAGTGAAAAAAAATCATTAGATTCACCACAGGTACTTTGTATTCTCAGAGAGTGTAGCAAACCAAACCAAGTGTCTTGAATTTAAGGAATAAAATTTGACATAGGTGGGTCACAGATGGGAGGGGATCCCTACAGAAGAAAACTGCTCATTCTTGAGCTTTAGGTTAATAATCACAAAGTAATCTTAAAATCAGTCTTGTATCCTAACAGAGCTAATTATTCATCAATTGTTACCTCAGATTATACTGTAAGCTAAATAGTTGAAGCAAACCTAGGAAAAGAAAACATTTCTGTCCCCTTCAGTAAAAGAAATGTTGACGGTTGAGGTGATGCGACATACTCCAATGGTCCTTCCTACATGCTCTCTGGACATTGTTCAGGAATCGTACAAGTCCTCCGTAGCTCAGAAGTCATCATAAGCCAACTGTCTATTAGGGAAGACTTCAATGTCATTTATGGATTAATATAGTGAGAACAGCTCAACTCTTTCTCCTAAAGAGTAGAAGTGAAGTCGTTTTGTGGTAAAAACAAGTATGAAGAATCACATCTGCAATCGTACATCGGTGGTGAGGTAATGAAGGACCACTGTTCTCTGGCTAGCTCAGTCCACCTGCTGAACTCCACACCCTGCCACTCCTCTGATGAGACCTACCTCTTCACAATATTACATTTAACCTGTAACTATCATTCTTGAGCATCATCTGTATCAACTTTAAACATTCTAGACATTTTCTACATTATCTGTATCCAACACAACAATATGTACAGGCAGATCTATAATTCTTGCTTAATTAAGGAGGAATCAGGGCAGTGATATTCTGGTAGACCAGCTTTACATAAAAGAGCCTAGATATGTTGTGCTTGTTAATTTCCATGGGGTAAATTCTCCTACCAATACTTCACAACCAGCTCGCGAAAGTCCTGAATATTTAACAATCTAACAATCCTAGTTCCAGCTCGCGACTCAAACAGGAACTCAGGAATGTTTAGAAACTTCTCCAGGATCATATGGCATGTAAGAATCTGAATGACATTCCCATGGCAGTGAGTTGGCTCCAAAGGTGGGCCCCTTTCATGAGCATGCTTCTCCACAGCCCGTGTTTATTTTTGCTCTCAAAATTTGCCTTTGCTGTACCTCTTCTTCTCCCCATCAGTTCCAATCCTAAGGCCCAAGAGAGCAAGCAAGGAGCTTTGCCAAGGTTCAGCTGGTCCTGAAACCCTTCCCCAAGCATCTTGGTCCACGCCGTTCTCTCTCTCATGCTATACATACCGGCCTTTACACTGGATTTAGCACATAAACAAACACATTACACCTTCTACTTACACCTTCTACTTATACCTTTCGCTAACATATCAATGCTTCCTTTTTGTCCATCTTCCCTTTCAAGCCAGAAGCAGGCTCTTGTCCGCATTTCTGTGATCCACAGAGTGTGCTACACTCTGCCACAAAATGGACGTGCAGCATTATCAAATGACCCAGGACCGTCTGTGTATTACAGGGAACCCTCTACTTGGGATTTGTAAAGCTAAAGACTTACAGTAGGGGCACAGTGACTAATGTCAATCTGAAAGCAGGAAGTTGTCTGATTTGGGAGATGTTAAGAGGACCTATATTTATATTAAATTATATATAAATTATTATATTATATTATATATAAATTATTATATTATATCACATTAAATCATATATAAATTATTATATTATATATAAATTATTATATTATATTATATTACATATAAATTATTATATTATATTATATTATTATATTATATTAAAAGCACCCTATATTTAACTTTAATTCTCCTTTCTTGTTTTTTGAGTAGATAGAGAATTCTCTGAAGTTTCCTTCTTTATCTGCCAGTAATTAGCCTCCTCCTCTATCTTCTTTCCAGTCACCAAACTTGGCAAAGGTGTAGAGGTGAGTGTCTTCACTCTAAACCTGGGCTGAGACAGTCGCTGGGATTCCAACTACAGAGGGGTGTAATGAATAATGTCAACTCCCCCGGGGACGGAGCTCTGGCATTTTACAGCCTCTGTGCAGTTTGCAGGTTCACGGCTCCGTTCTAGAGCAGGCTGCTTTTTAATATGCATTCGCAGAGCAACTTTTTTGCAAAGGCTTTTTATTCAAAGAGAAAGATGTATTTTTGAAACTACTGAAAAAGTCTTTGTAAAACTGAAATTAAATCCTTTCTTTCTAGGTTTAATCTTAGCCATCTTTCCAGAGCAAGGCATAAAAGAAGGGATTAATTTGAAATTTGGGCTGCCTTAGAAATGTAAAGGTCCGTGGGCTGTGTTTCTCCAAATGACCTGCACTATTTTAATCCCCTGCAATTTATTTGGTTGTGGCTGAAAGAGAATGGCCTCTAAATCCCCTTCCAACATTTCTACAAAGGTGGCACTCTCTCATGTCTCTCCATCTTGCTCTATCTGCAGATGCCCGGTGAAAATGGGAGTGAAGGAGCTGCTGGGATTATTGTTTAAATAAGTGTGATTTCAGGAAGTGACACCACTTGGCCTTTCCCTCTTTCCCCAAATGCTTCAGCTTTGGTGAGGATCTGAGCTTCTCCTCTAGAGAACACACACAATGGAGCAAGGGCTTACTCTTATTTTAATGGCACGTGCTCTACTGGAAATCACATCCCGCCCGCCCCCCACCACTGTCGCTGGAGCTGATTCCTCCTCACTCTGATCTCTCCCATCCCATCTGTTCAGAAAAAACCCAGAAATGAACAGATAGATAATCTGATGATGATAGATAATCTGAAGAGATGAAATGACTGCTTAGAATTACAAAGAATCTGTGATAAGATATTAAGTAATTTCCCATGTAATTACATTTCTACATATTTTGTAAGATGAAAGGTGGCAACTTAGACCATAAGAGGTAATCATACAGTGCAATTTATCCTCAGTTCACAATGCCAACAAAAGCCGAAGATATGTAAATGAGTTAAGATGATAAGGGCTTTTATTTTATTTTTTAAAGAATTTATTTATTTGAAAGAGAGAGTGAGAGTGAGAGCACATGAGTAGGGGGAGGGGCAGAGGGACAAGAGGACTCCCCACTGAGCTGGGAGCCCAACTTGGGGTTCCATCCAGGACCCTGAGATTATGACCTGAGCCAAGATCAGACACTTAACTGACTGAGCCACCCAGGCGCCCCAACGGCTTTCATTTTTTAATGAAAGTACACGATTCTTTGGAGGGAGCTATTAACATTACATACTCCCCTCCTCTTTGTCTTTTCACATTCCAGTATCTATCCCACATGCAGAATGGAGTCCACTCTCGACATATTGATGAATGCACAAATAAATGACTAAGCGATAGTAGGAGTATAGCTCCTCTGTGTCCCGTGGTCCTGTGGTGGTGCCATAGGGCCACTACTTAATGACAAGGACCCAGGCCTTAATGACAGAGACACACTGAGCCTCTGAAGTAGGTTATGGTGTGGGAATGCAAAGGATGAGAAAGGGAGGTAAAATTGGAAGACTGGTAATTGTTCACTTGCTAACAAAGAAGCCCAATCTGGTTACTTAATGCTGTGTCTCTATTAGAAAGAGCAGATTCACCCTGTGAATGTAAATCAGCCTGCGTAGCCATTATATTTGCTAATAAAGCCTTTTGTCTTTTCAGTGAGTACTGGCTTAAATATTGAGATCTTTTCCTAGGGAAGGAACTCTACCAGTACTTTGTAACCTGAAGCTACTTCTAATCAGACAAAACTTTTGCTGCCTCTTTTAAAAGACTCAGTGGTGCAAGAAAAGTTACAAAATGATACCAAATGTTTTCTAAATTTACAAGAAGAGACAATATTTCATTGACTATCCCAAAGGATAGTTAAGTTCAGAGAGGTTAAACACAAAGCCAACACAGCGTAGAGGAGGCAAAAAAAAAAGGAGGTGGGTGGAGGGGATTCAGCTCAGTACTTCTCATTTCCTTGCTATCAGTGGCCAGCAGTATGTCCTCAAAGAGCTGACTTCATTCTTTACACGTACAAGTGAAATTCGTACTACTGTGCTAAGAGAGTTTGAGGGAACAGAGGATTTATAGATTTGGGAGAGAGTTCCTGTCCTACAGTTAAGAAATCAGGTGATGGAAAAAGGCTGTAGAGCCTGAAGATTTGAGGATTTGACATCAGAACGTCAAATTTCAAATCCTGGGTTCTTTTCCCTCTCTGTAAT
The DNA here is from genome assembly GCA_004024625.1 of Mellivora capensis. Lineage (NCBI taxonomy): Eukaryota > Metazoa > Chordata > Mammalia > Carnivora > Mustelidae > Mellivora > Mellivora capensis. The sequence goes on along the minus strand of PISX010008082.1, from coordinate 4,788 downwards.
TTTCTAGTAGCAAGAATATACGTAGGATATTACGTGATAAATAAAAGGGTTATATTCATCTTCTTCAAATTTTGTACCAAGTTTAAACTTTTTTGGTCATTCACTTGACCATATTTAAGCCATATCTATATTATATGTAAAAATAAATACTACATATAAATACATGTTTTACATAGATATACCCATATCTACTTTAGAATAGCCCATACAACCGCCAGTACACGAGCTGACTGCACTTTATTACCTGAGATATCATTTCATCGTTGAACTTCCTTTGAGAGTCCTACTACATATGTCCACAAGTCACAATGAATGTGCTCTAGCATGCATGGCCCAATGTTTTCCTCATGATTATTGGAAATGTGCGGGTTTGTTTCCTCATACACTGACTTCCTCCATAAAACTTCTTAGAACTTTATACCTCTTGTGGCTGTCTCTGCTCTTACTACTATCACTACCCTCTCAGCCTTTCACTAACTCATCTTCTATTACCTGCCCTCCTCTTGTTTTCCTTTTGTCACTTTAGCTTACTTCCTCTTCATAGATTCACCATTTTCATGGATTTGTAAAAGGACATGATTTTTTCTTTATATATTTTTAAAAGATTTTATTTATTTATTTGACAGAGAGAGAGAGAGATCACAAGTAGGCAGAGAGACAGGCAGAGAGAAAGAGGGAAGCAGGCTCCCTGCTGAGCAGAGAGCCCGATGCGGCGCTCGATCCCAGGACCCTGAGATCATGACCTGAGCTGAAGGCAGAGGCTTAACCCACTGAGCCACCCAGGCACCCCAAGGACATGATTTTTAACAAGCTATTAATGCTTTTTATATTCTCTGCCATTCATTTACCATTTGATTCCACACACATTCTGAGCACATAATTTATGCTGGGGGGCCCTGGGGATAAAGTGGTCAACAGAAACCAGCGCTGTCTCCTCTCGGATAGTATAGTCCAGGGAACGAAACAGATAATATTAAAGAATCACAAATAATACATGTCAAATCACCATCATTGCCAGTGCTAAGGCATATATTAGAATAAGTGGATTTGATCTAATTCCAGGGTCACAGAAAGCTTCCTTACGGAGGCAGCTACTGAACTAAGATTTGAAGGATGAGTAGGAATGTACTGGACAAAGCAGAGAAGGGGGATGTGCAAAAGTCCTGTGGTGGGGGCAACGGCAGGGGAGCAAGAACAGTGTGAGGGTACAGGGTATGTGTGAAGAACTGAAAGGAGGTCAAGGAGACTGGAAATGGGAAGGGGAGGAAAGGTATGGTGGAAAACTGGATTAAAAACACAGCCATTTCTGAATAGGTCCTTATAAGCCTGCTAAATTTATAGCTGCAAGATGAATTCCAGTTCTGTAAGGACATGATTCTGTACAGTGAACACTTTTTTTTTTTTTCTTGGTGGGGAAGAGGGTTGCAATGCTCAGATTCCAAGTTGTCTTCATTGATGCCTCAGACTGTGGTCATTCCAAACAGATGGAGGCACCAAATCTCCCACTGCCAATAAATCTGGGTGTTTATGCTATAGGTTAGTGTGACTACAAGCAGGTAGGATTAATTTCTTTTTAAAAATTATGCCTTGAATTCAATTACTTATGAGTATAATGGATTATAAATAACATGGTGTGTGCTACTGAAATCCATTGCACTTTTCATGTGTGTGGTAATAAGGTGCAGTGTAATTTATGGTTTACAAATTTATGGACCCAGAGTAATAGGTCCAGACTACAGGATGTAGAATACTGTCTTTTTCAATTTCAATTTTTCCTCCAACACTGGCTAGTAAAAAATTAAATTTTGCATTTGTGTGGCAACATCAGTACCTTCTTAGTATCTCAGAGCTCAGAAATCACACAATTTTTAAATTTGAAGAGATCTGTGTAGGTCATTCAGTTGATCCCCATCTTACTGCCTCTGTAAATAATAATACCTATTTATCTGGGCAAGGTGAAAATCTCTCTTTTAATAACAAAATCTGGAAAAAGATTTTCTCTTAGAATGAAGATCTGGTATTTAATAATAATTCTCATAAATTTCCACTCCCAAACATGGAGAGTAATCCCAACATTATATCTGTTACATGTCCTCTGGCTTGTGAAGACAGCTGCCAATTTTCATATTATTGGGAATATGCTGGGGATTTTTAGGGTAGTTCCAAGTAAGAGACTGGTATCATATATAGAATGACTGAGCTCAAAGATAGGCTCCAGCAGCATGAGAAAAAAAAAAAAAAAAGAAAGAAAAGAAAAGTCTACTAAGCCCTGAGATAAGGGATTTCTTTTGTATTTAATTTATGTAAGTGAGCATCATAATTATGAAGTGAAAGGAAGACGTGTGGAAAACACGAGATGGTAATTAGATCCTAAAGAGCACCTGAAGTATTGGCAAATAAGTTTGGAAACCGATTGTCTACACAGCATCAGGAAGAGAGAAAGACTAACTATAAACATAAAGCTTTGCTCATAAGAAAGACACATCCTTATACTTTGAAGAGGATAAGTCAATATAACAAAAGAGAAATATTCATCATGATCATTCTACCCTCTTTGTCACGATTTTAAGTTTCAATATGCTACTAGTCAGAAACTCATCGAGAATGGAATAAGAAAGTCTAAAAAGTATAAAACTGCAACAATTTAATGTATTTGCATCATTTGGTCACAAATTAACCTCTTCAGTGTTTCGGAGAACAAACCTGGCCTGCCCTTTCCTGCTATCCCACCTCTGGCTTTCACTGACATTTCCTCATCCAAAGGCAGACATCCTGACTCCTCAGGAGACTGGTTTGTAAATGACAAACCTCTGAGCCCTACAGAGAATGTATTTGAAAATAGAATCTCCATGTATAAACAAACCAACCAATAGATAGATACAGGTCCAAGGCACATCCAGATTACTTTTAATTCTCTTCAATTCTTCTGAAAAAAGAGAAAACTATGGAAGTCATTCACTTCAAACCCAATCTGCCACACAAGTGACAATGATGAGTGACAGCTTGAAATTAAGTGACAAATTGTGGGATGCGGACGATTACTGGTACAGGAGTACAGATCAAAGATGCCTTGTTCTAAAAGGCATGGATTGGTGAAAATTTACCGATTGCTGATATATGCTAAAGCTCTTTTCTGTGTCTTCCATAAGCCACCTCATTTAATCTCAAGGTGGCTTTACAGGGGTCACTGCACCCATCTCCACACAGAAAAACCTGAAGCTCCAAGAGGCTAAGTGCCCAAAGGTTACAACTAAGTGACAGGGCCAAGTTCAAACTCAGGCAGTACGACCTATCAAAAAAGGGCTTCTTGGTTCCATCTTGGACCCCAGCACCTAGGACTGATGATCGCTGGTCTCCTGAGGAATGGCTATCTTACCCCAACCAAGCCAGGACCAGAGCAGAAAATGTGTGGAAACAGTAGCTCAATTGTAATGTTTGAAGCTCTATGAAATATTTAGTTACAGCAATCTCGATGCTTTAGTTAGTTCTTTTTTACCTTTTTAAAGGAGTGCCATTATAAAATTACCATAACTCCTTTTTTTCAAAAGGGACCCTTCATCCTCTTCAGGAAATAATGAGGTAAAGTATTTAATAATGTTAACAAAATTCAAAACCAGAACACAGAATGAGCAACTGGAAGCCTCAGCTTTTAGAGCTACAAGAGACCTTAGTAGCCATTTAGTCAAGGGAAATAAAGAAAGTCCAAGAGAAGTCAAATGACTTACTACAAAGGCACACAGCATGATAATCTCATAGCTAGCCTCAGAAGCTGGCTTCTTTTTACTTAGTGCTCTTACTATGAGTGTGGTCACTAAACAAATATGTAATATGGTTCATTCTATATCAAATTGAATGGCATATTATATATATTTTTCCATTATTATGTGTTGGATCAGACCTTCCTTCCCAATTTCTAACTAATCCATGGGAGTAACTAAGAGGCATACCAAGTCTTTCAGTTTATTTGGAAGCATATACCCTTCAATAAGGTACAAGATAAATATTTTTCACAACCAAATAATATCACTGAACCCTTTCTCTAATTATGCACTGTGGTCTTCTAACCTCTCTTTATGCACACACTTGATTTTCAAGATTTTGGCCTCACTTAGGGAAGACAACAAGAGATCAGGCTTTCTATATTAAAATGAATTGAAACAAAAGCAGAATACTGAACAGGTAGGAGAAGATAATTTCCCTCCTTCATATCTAGAGATTGCCACTAAGGCCAAACCTAAATACACTTAGGACATGTCTCTTAGTTGGAGTTATTACTCTTTAAAAACAAACAAACAAAAAACAAACAAAACAAAACAAAAAACCTCAGCTGCTCAACAAGTAGCATGTACTTAAATTGAAAACAAATTTAATATTTTTAAAATCTCCTTTTCTTTGCTGTGGATTTAAATGAAAGGAAGCAGCTATTTAAAAAAACAAAACAAAACAAGAACAGTTTGCTTTTCAATTCAGTATCAAGTGGGCACAGAGTTAGGAAACCTTTGTAACCAGCACCAATCTCTTATTCTTTGTTTTCAGTTAGAATTTTCATATTCAGGAACAAGAGCCCTCCTAGTTAAAACTGTTATTTGTTATCAAACTCAACACCCAAAGAACAAATAATCCAATCAAGAAATGGGCAGAGGACATGAACAGACATTTCTGCAAAGACGACATCCAGATGGCCAACAGACACATGAAAAAGTGCTCCACATCACTCGGCATCAGGGAAATACAAATTAAAACCACAATGAGATATCACCTCACACCAGTCAGAATGGCTAAAATTAA
>PISX010008081.1:0-84530 GCA_004024625.1 Mellivora capensis | reverse complement strand
GCAAAAAAATTTTTTTTAAAGATTTTATTTATTATTTGACAGAGAGAGATCACAGCAGACAGAGAGGCAGGCAGAGAGAGAGAGGGAAGCAGGCTCCCCACTGAGCAGAGAGCCCGATGCGGGACTCGATCCCAGGACTCTGAGATCATGACCTGAGCCGAAGGCAGTGGCCTAACCCACTGAGCCACCCAGGCGCCCAATGGCAAAATTTTTCAAGAAGTCTGTCACTACCATTCTCTTTGACACCTGTGTATCTTCTTTTCATTCCACTATGTAATACAATCAATAGGATGCCATCCACATTTCAGAGTTTTATGTAATGGCTGCAATGATTCATTTTTTAATTGATATACTCAATGTCAATACTGAAATTTTTTTACTCTTTTCCACTCTTCTCAAATGTCCTATACCCAGTCCACTCACTCAATCTGACACATTAATCATTGAGAAAATGGAAGTGTCCTATCTGCTGACCACCAACTGTACCAGGCAGCCCCCATCTGCAACCCAAACTCCCTGCATTTCCTTCTGCCAATGTGGATAAATTTGTTTTTTATCCATCAGAGGTCAAGTCTAACCTCTCTGATGGGGATCTAAATCCCATCTCCTTTCTCTGACTCAAAGATTTTCTCCGAGATGATAAAACTGGTCATCTGAATCTCAAATTCTCCCATTTTACTACATCATTCACATCAACATTCAGAAATAGAGTTTATTTTCTCATGAAAAAGAAGAAAATACACCGCTTCTCAGCCTTTTGGCTAAGATCAAGTGTAAAATGAAGAAAATTCTGTGAACCCATTTTTCCTAGTGCTGCCCATTTTGCTCTTCACAGAAAATTTTCTGTAGGTGCTGTCCCTTTCTTTTTCTAATCCTCTTTCCAATCTGCTCCAGTTGGATTCTATCTTAATTGCTTCACTAATTCTTCTTTTAAAATATTCCAATAACTTCCATTTTGCCAACTCTTCTGATACATATTTGTTACATTTTATCATATCACACTTTCGCTTAGAACTTGTCAAAAATTGGCACACCACAGTCAGAATAATATGCAAACACCTTACCCTGGTCTATATTTCTACTTCTATTCTGCTTTTATTTCCTTACTCTCTCCTCTCACTTCCTGCTCCAGTTCAGTCCAGTTCCCAGGAACACTCCAAGCCCTTTCCCACCTTAGCCTCTCTGCACCGCATGTTCCCTCTTGTGAAATGCTCTTCTTCCTGAGCTGCACGTGGCTGAATTTTATTTACCTTTCAATTATCACATTCCCATGGAAATCTTGCCAGACCACCCACTGCAAGTCTGCACCCAGTCACTCATATTTACAGTTTCAATTTTCTGCAGAGCACATATCATTAATACAATAACTCACTGATTTTCTACCTCTAAAGATAGGAGACCTAAAAGAGAAGAAATATTACTAACTTTTTTTTTGCTTCTACAACTCCCCATTAGAAGAGGTTGACTTTATTTTTTTTTTAATTTTTTATTTATTTTTTATTTTTTAGAGAGAGAACTAGATCATGAGCAGGGGGGGAGGGGGAGAGGGAGAGAGAGACTCTTAAGGAGCCTCCATGACCAGTGCAGAGCCCACATGGGGCTTGAGATCATCACCTGAGCCAAAACCAAGAGTCAGATACTTAACCAACTGAGCCACCCAGGTGCCCCAGAAGAGGCTGACTTTAAATAATTACAAACTCTCTTAATAAATTTACCCAGCTATTATTTTATGATAGTAATTAATCAGTGGTTCTTAGCAGGTTTTAATATATTTTAGGAAAGAACTTATTAACAATAAACTATTTTGAACAGAAAATACAGTACCATTTAGAAGCTGCCAAACTATTTACATTTGAATAAGTTATTTCATGAGTGTCAGAAAACACTCAGAATGAAAAAAAAAACTGGTTTTTTAATCTGTACATACATCTAACTTTAGGACTACTTAGGCAAATCTTTATCTATTTAATAATCATATCTGGATCAAAGCTTAGTACTGAAAGTTCACAGCCTTCTATTTAATATTACCAAGACATTAACTCACTAAAATCAAGTCATCTGGCATTCCACATATCAACTGATTAGATTCCTACAGATACTAGAGTTCCATGGTATAACAAAGCACATCAATGAAAACAGTTATATAAAATTAATTTATGTGAAAGTGAACAGGAAGTTCTCAGAAAATCTAAACACTTAAAGAACTCTACAAAAAGAAGTATTCTTAATTCCAACCTCGATTGTTAATAAATTCATTACACCATCAGAAAAATATCACTAAGGTCATCAGCTCTAGGAAAACAATGAAATTTTGAAAGTTCGCTATCTTATCATAGATGTAAAAGCAATTTAAAGTGTGGTTGTCGTATTTATATCAAGTTATGGGGTTATCATTACATAATATCCCATTAATCTTTGAATTTTATGCTATGAGATACCATAGAGTTCTTTTCTTTGTAGTTTTTTAAAGTTTTTATTTAAATTCCAATTAGTTAACATACAGTGTAATATTAGTGTCACGTGTATAATATAATGATTCAACAGCAGAGCTCTTTCAATGATCTACACCATTCCATTAGTCTAAAAAGAACTTAACCAAATTATCTTTGTTTCCAAAATTGTTTCTTCTGAGCTTTGCTTTTATAACTATTAACAGTATCTCCCCCAATATAGGGTAAATTATTTAAAAATTATAACTTTGGGGGGAATTTATTATCAAAAAATTGGTTATAAAATTGCTGCCCTAACCAAGACTTATGTTGAGAAAACAGGGTATACCTACAAATCTCAATTTTATATCGTATTTGGGAAAAAAACTAATTTTTTATCACTCAAAAGAAAACAGAAAAACAGTACCAAATATTTTCTATCTCAATATCTGCCTCCAATGTTAATGCACAGCAGATAGCTAATAAATGTTTGTGGAATGAGTAAGTGAATAACATAGCCTAATGCCTGTTATCATCAAGTGAATGAAATTCAATGATTCAGATACCTAAATTTTTAAAAATAAGTATGTTAGGGACTAAGTAATTTTTTTCTTGAGAAACACTCCATTTTCCTCTTTATAATCTTACATATCTTCAAATTCTCTGACAGCTGCACTTTTCTGATCCAAATTTTCATCCAGTTTAAACACACACACACACTTTTGAGAATGGGCCTAGAATCTTCATAATAACCTACAGACATTATATGGTTGATCTTTAAATTTTTTTCTTAAAATTTTCTTCTCAAAATAAACTGACTTACTAATTTATGGAAGAATTCTCTTTTATTTAACTTTTAATGATAGTGCCCATGTCACCTGACCAGTTTGCTAGAAAAGACTCACTGACTGAAATCATGTGCATTTTATTTTCCCAAAGAAAAATATTTTCCCAAAGAAAAATATTCTTCATTTCCTTTATTGGGGATTTCAGCAAGAGAGATGAGCTGGAGATTCATAATATGTATTGTATTGTAAGGAATATTGTAAGGAACAGAATTTCTAGCTACTTATGTTGCTTACAATAATTTTTTAAAACAGCTTGTTATTAGCAACTCTCAACAAGGACTTCGTGAATAACCAAAATTGAAATTGAAATTTATGTATATTTTTATGTGCTTCATTTGGAAAAATCGATACTTAAAATTTCCTCAAAAGATCTATGTTGCTAAAGAAAAGCGATTAATTTAGATAAACATGTCAATATTACTGCTTTCTGTTGGCCTGAAATACGCTTTATTGGAACTTTGATCTACCTTTATGCCATGGCAACCACCAATCTAAAAAATCTAAACCCGCCTTTATGGGAACTGGAAAATAATCCACCTCCACATAGAGACACAGGGCCTTTGAGGCAAGACTGATGAGCTGAGTAACAACTAGAAATCAAACCCCACTGGCCAACGCAGCCAGATGCCCTTCTGCAGTGTACAAGCGGAGTAACTGCACATGGTGTCCCTGTCCTTTGGATATACACCCTCTTCCACATGCAGTCCAGAGTAGGTGCTTTGGTCATGGTGCCTTTCATGTCTTATCTCCCTCCTTCAATTACAATAAAACTAACTGTGGACAACCCCCTCCCATTTGGGGATCCTTAGCACAGATCTCACTATAAATTAAACAGGGAGAAGGGGCCTGATCCAAATACATTTCATCTAGAAACTGGATGGAAACCCTAAAAGCAGCCAGGGATGTGGCACTCTGCAGTAATTATTAGCTAAACTCATCAGATTGGTTCCCTCAAAAACAGTGGCAAATACTGGCAAGAGCAAATGTCCAAGGACGAACAGAGATACACATGCACTATCCCGCACAATTTTTAAAAGGGAATCTAGTCTTCCAAGGGCTGATCATTTTCTAATTGCAGTCCCTATATAATAATTCCCATTTGCCCTACAGATAACTGAATTTAATCCTAGCCAAAAACACCCACTAAGAACCCAGTCCTTCTTGCACTTAAAGGCAGCTATCATCTGCTTTAGGAGTATCTTTTTAAAGTTCAAAATTTCTTATTTCTTCATTCTGTAAAAATATATCAAGATTTTATAGTCCCTCTATCATTTTGCCTATTTGTGAACACTTCCCAGAGTTCCTGTTAAAGACAGTACAAAGAACAGGCATAATTTAATACTCTAACACAAAGTAGAGCAGAACTATCACCTCATTCAACATTTCTTTAAGTTCTGCTAATGCAGCAAAATAATTTAAGTATAGAAGAATTTGCTTTTCAGCTATGATGATAAACAATGGTGCTATCTTCAGTGATTTATAAGACTTTGTGAAATTCTCCAAATATCTTAGGGGCATCATAAGAAACAATTACCTTTATTCATTTCTGAACAGGTAGAACATTCAGATTTAATGAAATCTTTATCTCAGAATTTTTATAATGTCACTTTCATATTTTTGGTCATTTATCTCAATCATTATTAATGGGTTTCAGAGAAAAAAACATTTGTTGAGGCTCTCTGGTTATTCATATTGAACAAATCAATTAACATATATTAACTGAGCTCTGTACGCTCTCACAGCATGCAATGTGAGAGTACAGAAATACTAAGAGGTCCTTGCACTCAAGAGATAATCCTTCTGGTGTATAGAGATACTATCATTCATGAGATGATTTGCAGAGTACAGAACAGCCTGAAAAGTGCCCTCCACTCTGAGTGACCCAGACTATGGAAACAGAAAGCAGTGAGGGAAAGTCACACAAAACTCCCTAAGTGAAATTCACTCGATTATTCAAATTGCCACTTTTTCTCATGATGTGAATACATTTTGACTATTCAAAAAAAAGTTGTGGTGAATAATAAGGACTTTTTGTACAAAATGCCAGACAAAGGACAGGAAATGAGCTTCTATTCCATATTATTCTCATTTTGACCATGATTCACTCACATTTATAAGATATATGCCTGACAGATCTTTAGGTTTGAAAAGCAAAAAGAGACCAGTACCTGGGGATTGTGCTTTTCAAGCTTACACAGCAGGATATGAAGAAAAGAGGTCAGGATTTGTGCTAAAGGAACTGCAAAGAATAACATATTTGTCAGAATATGAGACACAGCTATATTTAAGAAAAGTTGACCTAAAATTGCTGACCATCTTATTGTCTGGTAGTGCAGCTTTTGCTTCACTGTAGCACTCAGGCTTTTATTCTCCTCACATCCATCCAAGAGTCCTTCCTTTTTTGAACCAGCTGGCTGTTCACGTTTATGGCATTTTCTAAATCAGTCCCTCCATGTCATGCCTGTGTAACTATTCTCCCCACGACTGTTTTTTTCCACCTGAAATCTAACCTTCATCCTTATACTGAATAAGTCAATCATAAATGTAACTTTTAAAGGTAATTTTCAAATTTTTAAAACTAAAACTCTTCATAAGAAAAAATGATTATGAAAAAATACACACATGATCCCATACAAAGTTCATAAAAAATTGTATCCTTCAGATCTACAGTGCATTCGTATTCTCCATTCCTTTTCATTGTTTCATTTTATTTAATTCCAATCCACAAATACTATCCATAAAGCACTGAATTAATTTCATGATCCTCTAAAGTAGTAGTTCCTAAAACATGGTCCAGGGACCCCATTGTGTACCCAAGATGATTTCAGGAGATCCACAAGGTCAACATTCTTTTCATAACACTCTCATTCTCTAAGGAGTGTACGATAGAATTTTCCAAAAACTACATGGTTATGATGATGTCATCACTCCGACAGCTAATGGAAGATATGCTTCTATATTTTTTAACATTTTTCTCAGCTTTAATTTACAATACAATAAATATAACCATATAAACAAAAGCTCTGTGGGTTTCTCAATAACTCTCAAGAATTTGAAGGGACCATGAGACCAAAAAGTTTGAGAACCACTAATCTAAAGCAAGCTGCAGTTCGAGAATCACTGATCTAAGTACAATCACTACATGCATGCATATAAATGTGCACATGTGTGCATGTACACACACACACACACACACACACCCCTTTCTACAACCCTCTATGGCCTGCAAAGCAAATGCAACCTGTTGAAGCAAATGTCTTCAACAACTTGGTCATGATTCTACTCTTCCCTACAAATAACACTCCACTCAATCAGAAATTCTATTCTAGGACCTCTAGCCATACCTTTTTCACTTCTGCCTGTGAGACTTAGTTCATATTTTGTTCTTAAAATATCTTTATACCTAAACCTATTTTTTTAAAATTTTCTGACAAGATAAATCCTATCCTATGTAACCTCTGTAATTATTGGCTTTGTCTTTTGTTTTGTTTTGTTTGTCTGTATTAAGTAGGCCTGTGATGGGTGTGGAGTCTGACAGGGGTCTCAAATTCACCACCCTGAGATCAAGACCTGAGCTGAAATCAAGAGTCAGACACTCAATTGACTGAGCCACCCAGGTACCCCTGCCCTGTGTTGTTTTTTTAAAACCAACCCTTCAAGACTCCATAAATTCATGAAGGAATACAATTATGTGGCCCTAACTTTCCACAGACTGCGGGATCCACATTAGTCAATCAGAGAGCTCCATCCCTTTGACCATAACTATTACTACAGTGTACACATTACACAGGGAGGGCCATATAAAGGGATACACATGGAGCAATATCAATGCTAGGAGAAGAAGAAATCATGTTTTTTTTTCTTTGAGATTGATCATTATCAAAAAGGCACGGAGACCCATCAGATTAAGTAAGGACTTAGAGCCATGGTGGGAAGAACCCCACTTAGATTTAAAAAAAAAAAAAAAGTTTTAAAAATAGTATGAGTCATCCCTTGATTAGATATCTGTGTATAATCTTGGTGCCAAATCTTATTTGGCACTGTTCCTAAGGATGTCTGCATTACCTCTATATTCTGATGAAGATCTATACTATCTTCTAATGCCTCACCATTCTCTTTGAAGATATATTCTATCATTTTATTTCATGACTAGTTTTTTTTATGTGTTTCCTTTTTTCTTGCAAAATCAAAGGTGAAAAAAGGAACCAGTTCTGCCTGGTGTCTAAATAGATGTTTTTTGTGGAAATTTTGTTTCATTTCTTTTGTTTTAATCTTTCTGAGAACTCTAGAAGGGCCTTAATTTTTAATATCCTTTTGCAATCCACTCACAGGAATTTTTGTTTTTATTTTGAGGATGATTGAGAAATTGAATCCTGGGTTATCGTAACAGTTTTCTTACATTTCCTTAGAATGCTGTGTCATGTACAACTTTGGTTTTTCATTTACGTTTTAGAAAAGAAAATGTTATCTCCCCCCACCAAACGTTATCCTTTTATGATTTAAGAAGATATACAAGAAGAAAAGAAACAAGATGGGATTGGGAGGGAGACAAACCATAAGTGACTCTTAATCTCACAAAACAAACTGAGGGTTGCTGGGGGGAGGGGGGGAGGGAAAGGGGGATGGGTTAATGGACATTGGGGAGGGTATGTGCTATGGTTAGTGTTGTGAAGTGTGTAAACCTGGCGATTCACAGACATGTACCCCTGGGGATAAAAATACTTTATATGTTTATAAAAAATAAAAAAATTTTAAAAAAAGAAGACATACAAGTTACACATGTAAAATGAAGAGAAATTTCATGCTCTTAAAATGTAAGTTGAAATCTTTTAATTATAAATAGTAGAAAAGCAACTCATTAATATTCATACTTATAGAGAAAAAACTGAAAATCCATTTCTGTAATGTCAGAAGATCACAATAATCAGGAAATGTGACACTGTGTGAATTTCAGTAAGATGAAGATTTTAGTATACCACAGAGTAATCAATTAAATCACATTCTGAATGGCTTGAGCAGGCTTTGCTACATATGCCTGAGATTTACAATTAAGACACAGCCTAGAAGAATTCAATGATTCCATTATCTCCTTGCAGAAATTAAAAAGGATGTGAATCAAAGGTCAAACATGACTTCTCATGTTGAATTTCATTGTTCAACAGGTCATTTGAAATTTTCAAGGCATAATTTAATATTCTTAGAATTAGCACTTTTTAATTAGCCAAACAGCTTAATAGAATTATAAGGGTGAAAAAAACTTAGTTAAAATTGCATAAACAGTAATTCATGAAACTCAGTATCTCTTGGTCCATTGATCATAATAGGATACCTCATTAACATTTAAAAATACTACAAATAAAAAGAAAGGGAAAAAAAGGAAGAGAGAGTACATTTAGAGCATATTCATTATTTCATTTTGGTTTGTTTTACAAATATAATTATAGCTATATTTTGGGGTCAGAGATGACTGCTTTGTTCAATTTTTCATAACAAAAGAAAAATTGTTTTATACAACATGAAAGGCATTTAATATCTATTCATTCATATTTTATTATGAATATATTTTATATATATTTATATATATAATATATAATATATATAATATATATATAAAATTTTATACTATGTATGTTCATATAACATAATTTTACACATTATATGTATATAATTGCATTATTTTATTTTTAAATTAAATTGTTTTCTTAAATATATTCATGTACATAAAGACAACACATGCCCCAGTAAAAAATAACATAATCTCCACTTTTAAATTTTCATGCAGCAAAAACTGCAGGTTTAGGTGAAATTTGAGAAATAGTTAATTTTAATGCAAAATGATTTCTCTATTCAACCAAAATATTACACAGCTTGAAAGTAATATGAACCTGTCCACAGCATTAGGTTTACTCCTACCCTTTTCTGATCTATTTTCCATAATCTAAGTCAGGCTATAGAACTTATCTAAGTCACTTCAACCCTTTTATCTTTTTAAAAAACCAAGGTGCCCATGTATTACACTATCTTAACTCACATCATTTTATAAATCTGCTTTTCATAAAAATCATATTGAGTTAAGCATATTTTACCTTACTCAAAAAAATTGCTTAATCATTAACAATGAGGCATTTCCTTTATTTTTATTTCCAAAATATAAAAAACTATAGATTAAAATAAACAAAACTAAGCAAGGAAATCTCTCTCCTCTTGGGGGTCATTCTTTCTTTCTTTTTTAAAGACTAAATAGAATTTATAACAAGAATTCATGAGCAGTTCCATGTAAGGCAAGATATTAGTCTTATCTATTAACCAACAAATCAAAGAGAAAACACTTAGACGATGCATCAACAGAAAATGAAAAGGATTTTGAAAAATCCAGCAGCTAGTCCTCATTACAAAAACCCTAAGTAAACTAGGGATAGAAGACCTCTTACATACAGTAGACTACTTAAGAAAAATCACAGTAAATACTAAGATAATTGTAGTTAAAATAGAAAACTTGCCAGGTTTGTCTGCTTATTATTATTTAACATAATGGAGGTATAACAAGTAAGACAAGAGAAAGAGAACTTTTAAAGCTTTAGAAAAGAAAGCTCTAAGATGACACGATTTATATAATTAACCTTCCAACAAAAAGAAATTATTAGACTTAAAGTAATTTGTGAGATGGCTGAATTTAAGGTAAGTACACAAATTCATTAGCTGTCCTCTATTGTGCCAAGTAAGTATTTTAAACTAGAAATGGTTGGAGGGGGAGGAATTCCATTTTTACTGGTAAAACTATACATTAGCCTAGGAACTGATTAACATATAATCTATGATTAGTTTCAGAGGTAGAGATCAGTGATTCATCAGTCTTATGTAATACTTAGTGCTCATTACATTACCCAGTTACCCCATACCCTCACTCTTCTCCAGCAACTCCAGTTTGTTTCCTATGATCAAGAGTCTATCTTTGGTTTTGTCTTATTTTATTTTTTTCCTCTCTTCTAATGTGTACTGCAGAATGTAGAAGATTTTGCTAAATTAACCAGACCATTTTCCTGACTAAAAGTTGGCCATCACAAAGCAATGTATCTTCCTACTGCTACTACACTGATCTATACATATTTAAATGTGTTTTTTGTGATGTTCTGAAATTGTATGTTCATTCCAAATAAATCAGAAAAAAATAGATACAGAAATATATTGCCTGTAATTTTACTTCCCAGGAAAACAACACCACTAAAATTTTGGTATGCAATATATCCTTCTATAGAATATACCATACAAACAGATATAATATATGCATATTGTATATGGATTTGTTTTTAAACTGACAGACATTTAAAAATATTATTCCATAACCTGTTTTATTTACTCAGTAGACTCATGAATACATTTCCATGGCAACAATATACATTTATATAATTTGTATCTTGTTTTTAATGTCTGTACAATATGCTATTAATGGCTATAACCAATTCAGCTAAAAATCTCTCACTGAACATCTTTCCTTTTAACTTCTGGCATTATAAACAATGCAGGAATGAATATTTGATTACTAAAATGTGTACATTCTTCTGGTTTTTTTTTAGTACAATGCGCTGAGGTAGGTTATCAATATATATCTGTTACAAGAATGACTGGATGGATGAATAGAGTAAGTGAGGATTTCAAAAATAACAACTTAAGGGGCATGCCTAGTTGACAATTCTGATTTTGACTCAAGTCACTTCATAAACTGTTGTACTTTCTCCCTTTGAATTATGAGAAAAAGAATATATGCATAATAGTTAAGTGACTTTTATCCCTGGATGGTTCCCTTTTTTTTTTTTTTTTTAAGATTTTACTTATTTATTTAACAGAGAGAGAGAGATCATGAGTAGGCAGAGGCAGGCAGAGAGAGAGGGGGAAGCAGGCTCCCCACTGAGCAGAGAGCCCAATGCAGGGCTTGATCCCAGGACCCTGAGATCATGACCTGAGCCGAAGGCAAAGGCTTAACCCACTGAGCCACCCAGGTGCCCCCCTCCATGGTTTCTTAAGATGTATGATTTTGTGGGACTACCAATAGTACCTGTGTAAGATAATATACACAATACTGACAATGTTGAATAAACAAAATGACTATTTTAAAAATAGTGTAAATTCTGACCTCACACGGTAAATTTCCATTTTTTTTTCCTGAATAGAGTATCTAAAGTTATATGGAAAAAAATATTTTTCAACATAATTCATAGGTCTCACACTCCTCTCTAAAGTTTTCTAAATTTGATTTACTAAGCATCTACTGAACATTTATGATTGCATTATGCTAGTCACTATGGGGAATACTAAAAGGTTCTATAGCCAAAACCATACAACTCTACATGGCCATCACTATGTTATTGAAGGTGCCTCTTCAAAAGTAATACCAGATTTCCTCTCCATGATGACAAAGGACTGTGGTTCATTCTCCAGCTGAGATAAATGGATGTGATATTTACACCAGCTGGAAGGAGGACAGAACTTCTCACCAATGGACAATGTGACAGCAAGTCCACCCCTATTCTCTGCACAGTATCCTGCTTGTTTAACAAACACATTGGAAACTCGCCAGTTTTCAGGAATTCTCATCTTTGGATAGTAGCCAGATATTCACAATGAAACCAGAATAAGAGGCCAGATGTGTACCATATAAAAATTCATTTTCTTTTAATTTGCTGTATCATGATAGTGGGGAATTTATATTTAAAAATATAAATTATTTCACAGACTGACAAAATATGCAAAAGCTTACTTGAAATTAAAAATTACACACCTTCTATGCACAAAATTATGGAGCAAATCACACAGGCTGACTCCATATTTTGGCTATACCCAGTAGTAATCTTATTCAACCTATAGAATTCCATGGATTCTTAATGAGTTCACTGTACAGAGTCTCACAAGGGAGGGATTCTATTTAGGCAATGAGAGGCTTCTTATTAAAAAATGCCATCCCAGACCTGAATAACTCAATGTTATTTTCCTATATCCCTTCTTTGTCAAATATATTTATTTCCCCGGAAGGTAGGTTAAAGTATCAACAATGGTTTCAAACATTTGCTTGTCCTGATTTTAACGAAAACTTGTTCCCTAATTAGGAATCAAATATTTTGAACAGTATCTTCTTGTCCTCTATAAATAAAGTAAAATTGCTAAATGTAATGGAAAAAATAATAGGTAGCCAGCAACACAAATAAACCAAAACTCTACTATAAGCTAGTTTTGTATATTATTCTCTTAGGTTTTTCTATTGTTGGTATGGTTTTACTAGAGTTAAGTAAAATTCTGAAATGCTGCTTTCTTTAATCTGTAGAAGAGTTTTGTTCTTTACTTTTCATCTTCTGAAAAAGTGACAAATATTAACTGATTAGGAACTGTGGTGGTAATTACGATGATAATGAGCATCATTGCAAGATGTTAATCATTTAATAAAACCAACTATTATTATGATGAAATTTAGAAGACGGGAATAAATAAATGCATGTAAGAAAGTGAGTTTTTAATTCAATCAAGAAGATCCATAGATGCTAAGATACTATGTTAAATATCACAATGGTACTGCATAGTAAAATTGCTATATGAGAAAATAACAATTACTAAAACTATCCCCAATAGCATTTCCCTGCATTTTGCTACAAATGCATTTATTTTAAATTAACCATATGTTCTGTAAATTTATTTCCTACAAGTTTATATCCAGAAAGATTACCTGTGGTAGGAGAATTTCTACATAAATCCCAATGTATCCCACTCTCCTATTTAACAACTTTCCCTAAATACTTGTTATTCCTTCTGGGAACAGAAACCTGGTATGGCATTAAAGTGCATGTGTGTGGCACCAACTCAAGTTTCAAACGGTGATTACAGAAATATTTTCTGTGATCATATCATGTTTAACCATTCAAATGGTTAACTCATATAAAGTTTAAGCCATTCTCTAGAGGCAGGGAATACCAAAATGGCCAACCAGATCTTAAAGAAAATGTTTATTTCCCCAAATTGTAAGAAACGCACCCAATTTATTCATTGTGGAAAACAGTCTCTTCGGTTACTTATATTATCTGTTAATAGTGTTTTTTTAAATTATGGTTTATATGTTTGTCATTTACCCATTGACCATGAACTGATTCAAAAGTTCTTAACCAAAGGAACTAGTCTGCAAAATAAATCCTTCGAGTTGCAATGCCTTGCGAGCTTTGGCTCAGAAATAACAAAAGGAAATGACAACCACCAAAAAAGGGATTCCAGAGTTGAGTATGGATTTTCTTCTAGTGACAGGTATTTTTTTTTAATTCAGAGCTTAATAATTATTTAGATAAAGGATGAGTTTGTGTGTGTGTGTGTCTGTGCATGTGTAATCGACACACACAAAAGAGGGGATTAAATATTTTTAACAATGGTTCAATACTATTAACAAAAATAAATTCAAATATCTTTTTTAAAAAGAGAAAAAGAGGGGCCCTGAAAATAACTGACATAGACTCTTTTAATCCTGAAATTTCAAAGGGCATTCAAGCTTCCATCATTCATTTTGACAGTTTATAGAGGCAACTCCAAATTCATCCTGGATGAAGGAGTAAACTACAAAACAAAACAAACACAAAGAACAAAACAAAAACACCTTGAAATAAATATCAAACAGGCAAAAAGTTATGGAAAAAAATACACATTTATCTTACAATTTAGCCTGCTAACTTCCAAGTTGATAGTTTAACTATGTTTTCTAACAATTAGCTTCAAACTATTTCTTTATAGTGATATTTTTTCAACAGCAAAAAAAAAATCTGAAGGACAAATAAAATCTATTTATAAGGCTCCAAGAATAAATTACTTTAGGCAACTCTGCTATTAGTTTTATTAATGAAAAGCCTATCTTAAAGAAGCAAGTCATGCACTGAAACCATTCTGTTTTTGCAATTCATCAATAGTTAATTTGGAGTTCACTGGATACCTGCTCTGAATAGAAGCTAAGAATTATTCTAACCTGCCATCAAAAAAAAAAAGCCCTTGGTATTAATATTAACAATGTGTTACATTCAGAAGGTGCCTCATCAATAATAGTTAATGAAAAATTACTAGAATTTACCTAAACTTCACCTTCCAGAAACAAGTAGAAGCATGCTTAACCCAAAGGCATCACTGATGGGTCATTCAGCATCTCATCTAATTTTTTCCCTTTTACACTCAGGCTTATAAAAGTTGCTTTTTGACTAGAATGATGTTGAAATTAGAAAAATATAAAAATAAACCTGTCAATATTTTATATCTACTTGATACTTTAATGTGCGCCTAATACTATCTTATTTTAAGCCCTCCACCAATAAAATGATTCAAACCCAAAATTGTCTTACTTCCCCATTTTGCCTAATGAATTTTGTTCTTTTATGGTTTGTAACATAATTTCCTGAAGCTTTCTGAGCATGATCATTCACTTGTATTCATCTCTAATTTATTCTCTTGTTTTTTTCTTCATTCAGTGATTCTTTCAGCTTTAAAAACAGAGATCTGTTGGTCAGGGAATTTTTTTTTTTTTAGATTTTTAAAATTTATTTATTTGAGGGATCACAAGCAGACAAAGAGGCAGGCAGAGAGAGAGAGGAGGAAGCAGGCTCCGTGCTGAGCAGAGAGCTGATGCAGGGCTTGATCCCAGGACCCTGGGATCATGACCTGAGCTGAAGGCAGAGGCTTTGGTTAACCCACTGAGCCACCCAGGTGCCCTGGTCAGGGAATTTTATATGTAAGTCTTCATATTCACTAAATTAAGAAAGCCTCTTTCCTGATCAAAATTCACTGTAAATTTGCTATATCAGAAATTCACATTTCTAAATCACAAAACATTTGAAGCTTATTGGTCCAGAAATAGTATGATACCTTGGCTTCTGTTTTGCCACTTAATTAAGTCCAATTAAATGTTCTTAAATTTATGTCTTTAAGATTTCCTCACCCCCCAAAAAAGGATGGAAGCTACTTTTTAAATTTAGGGTATTAGAAATACTACTTACTTTCTCCTGGATAGAAACTTCTTTTTCCAGAGACACTGTGGGTTGTTTCTCTAGCTAGAGAAGGTTTCCTTCCTGTTTCAAGGAACACTGAATCAGTATCTTCTGTGGGTGTTAAAGTCCCAAGGCACTTGTAGCACCTGGCGGTTTGTCTTAGTCTTTTCTCACACACACACAAAAAAAGTATTTATATTTCCTCACATTCTGGGAAGCTCCTCAGAAGACAATTAACAAATTATTAACTCTTGATCTCCCAGGGAAAGGTTCCACATTTATTTGCCTATATATACAATTCAGGGCACTTTTCTTTATCATAGAAATAGTCGTGAAAATTCCAAAAAATGGAAAATGTGAATAAAATATATACCATAAGAATCTTTTTTAATGGAAGGCACTGTCTCCCCTAAATCTGCTAGAAAGGATCTTGACCATGGAAACAAATTTTATGATGACTTCCGTGTTCCCCCTTTATTTAAGAGGCAAGTATCTTAAAGATAATTGACATGTCTCTTCTATATAACACTCCCCATATGATGTAGTGGATAGACATTATCTAGTTACTAACAAAGCTGGAGCAAAGACTGGCAATCTCTGTTTTTTTAAAGGAACTATTTCCAAAATGCAACTCTGAAGATCAGGATAGAACCACAAAACTATAAAGAAAATTTGAATGTTCTTTTTAAAAACTATAGTTAGAGATAAATTATAAACTGGGCAAAGATAATCAGCACTTACAGACTGCCGACATGTGAAACTATTTACCAGTTTTATAATCAGTTCATCTTAACACATCTGAAAAACATAAAATGAGCTGCATTCATTATAAAAATATTTTTTATTCCAATGATAGATGGAGAGAAACATAGTCACGGCTACTGTTCATGTATAAATGAAGTTTTATGGAACCATTATCCTGGCCCTCACCACATCCAAAGATGCTTCTATTGAAATTAATCTATTAACATATAGGAATTATAGATCCCCAGTATAAAAAGGTCACTAGAGCTGTTTTTGTAGGACTCTACAGTTAAGAATTGTGTTAAAGTTTTATTTAAAGACATAATAAAACAAAACAAAGAAAAATATGTAACAGAGAATGCATATGGTGAACAATACCTAGAATATTATCGTACAGGAAAAAAAATGCCAATCCTCACTCTGTAGTATATATGCTTTGCCTATTATATTTTCCTACTACATAAAAAGTCTTAGATTCCTAGAAGAAAGGCATATAAAGAGAAACAATCTTGATTTTTCCTGCTGAGTCACAGGCTGAAGGTTCTAACTGGGACAGGAAAGAATGACTATTTCTAATATATATATATATAATATATATATTATATACATATATAATATATATATAAAATTACCACCAAATGTGAATGTATATGTTAGAAGTTAGAAGTATATTGGCCTCTATCTTTAACACTGATCAAGGCACCATGTTGTGATCTTATTTTAGCCAAGATGTGCTTTGGCAAAGGGAAGTTTCTTTAGTGAATATCAACAAATCAACTGAACGACATTAAGAGAATCTGAGAAGATAAACAGCTTAAGAAGTAATTAGCTTATACTATATCCAAAATTTTATTTACCTCTCAATAACATCTCTCCCTCCCTTTGTAAATACTTTATAGATTTAATAATTTCTTAGTTATATAATGTTATGAGTTAAATCTGCCCATAAAGTTATCAGGAGATTGGATTGAAATTGCAGATTCAACACCTGTTAGTTTTCCTTTCTGCTACAGATCCAAGAAATAACAGACACCTGGGTGGCTCAGTGGGTTAAAGCCTCTGCCTTCAGCTCAGGTCATGATCTCGGGGTCCTGAGATAGAACCCCGCATCGGGCTCTCTGCTCGCTGGGGAGCCTGCTTCCCCCTCTCTGCCTGCCTCTCTGCCTACTTGTGATCTCTCTCTCTCTCTGTCAAAGAAATAAATAAATAAAATCTTTAAAAAAAAAACACAGAAAAGAAAAAATAAATGAGGGAAGTAAATCCAGAGATTCCCACAGACTAAAACTTTTTTTTTTCTTTTTTTTTTTTTTAACACATGGCGCAAAAAGCTACAGAACTGGGAGTGAAGGAAGCTCCAACCAGGAAACACACCCCAGGCACCCGGACCAGGGGCCTCTCCTCTTCCTGACAGGTGTGGCAGAAGAAAGAGCACTGTGCAGCCATGATACTTACTTCCAGGCAAAGCAATAAGTGTGGTCCCTGAGGATGTGTGTAGAGGGCTACTGGCTCCTGGTCCCGAGAAGCTGCTGCTACACCTGGTCCTGAAGCTCCTCCTCTTCATCCTCCACAACCACCACACTCACCAGCATCACCGTCATCAGCAGAGCATCACCAGCAATACTCATCAAGCTCACCACATTTCAGGCACTGTGCTAAGCAATTTTATGTGCATCCTTTTATTAAATCCTTAGCTCCAACAGGTAGATATGATGATTAGCTCTATATTATAAATAAAAAACTAGGATAGGAAGGGGTTACATAACTTTCCCGGGGTTACAGCTACTAACTTGTAAAGCTGAGTCCAAGCTCAGATCCATCTAGCTTCAAGACCCAATTACTTAACCATCAGAACTTTCTGTTTTACTAAATACTCAACATGGAGACTAATAATATCACCAACATCCATGATAGGCATTTTCAAACACAGCATTGAGCAGAAAGCTAAAAATCACTCTACTTTTGAAGGATATCAACATTATGAAAGATAGGTACCAATCTTATTAAAACAAGAATTTACATTGGAGACAGAAAATATAAAAGCAAATATAAGTAATAAGTACAAGTATAAATTTGAAGAACCGAAAAAGGACTTACTAAGAATTTTAAAAATGGAAATATTGGAAAGTATAAGACTTTTGAAATAAAAACTTTATAGCAATAGATTGATTGGATGCAGCTACAACTCAAGTTACTAAACTGGAATATTGAGCTGAGGAGTACTTCCAGAAAGCAATGCAAAATATTGAGGAGGTGGAATGTATGAATGGAGAAAAGTTTAATAGACATGAACATTAGTTAAGAAAGTTCTCAAATCCATCTAATTATATTTCAGGTAGAACAGACAGAATAGATGTGGCAAAATAAAATTCCCCAAAGTGAGGACACACATGTTTTGTTCAGAGATTTATCAAATGCTGATCAACATGAAAAAATATATTAACAGATTATTTGATAAAATTTTAGAACATTTAGAAAGAATAGAAGAATGTGTTTTTATTTTGAAGCTTTTTGATGAAAATCCAAAACGCTTCCACAGAAAAGGAATAAATATTGCCCATATCAGAAGGAAAAAATCAGACTGGTATCAGACTTCTCATTTTTAGCCCTGGCTAGCAGAAGACCATGAGCAGAGAGCCTGAAACACATGATTTTGAAATATTTACCTATATAAAAAATTAAATTACAAAAAAAAAATTAATTAAAATTTCCAAGGGAAGAAGAGACAACACAAAGTTTAAAAAGCCAGTATTAAGTCTGAGAAACATGTCTGTCCCCAATATAGCTGACAAAATATCAATATCCAGAGTATATAAAATATTTCACAACTCCAAGAGAAAAATGAATAAAGATATAACTAGAAAAATTAGGGGAAAAAACAAGTAGGTAAAAATGGCCAATACATATGTAAAAAGATCTCCTACCTCACCAGTGAGCAGGAAAATAGGAATTAAAAAGCAGCACACTTTTCTCTTCATCACACTGAGATAAGCAAAACATGATAATATTCTGTCTTGGTGAGGTACTTAAAACAAAAGCTTTATATGCTGTTAATGAAAGAATAGATTGGGAGAATCTCTTCCCGAGTAATCTGGTAGTGTCACATCTTAGCAATTTCATTCTTTCAATTTTATCATAATCTTTATTCACATAGGAATAAATATACATCCATGTGTGAGTAAAATATGGATAGTTCCTCATATTGTGATTATTATGCAAATAATTTATTAACAAATATTAAGAATTTCCTATTTAATTTAGTACAGTCATCAAAATGAAAAGTATTAAAAAAAAATAAAAATTACACCCCAGAAATCTAGGTGCTTTTTAAGGCATGGTCCTCATTTTCTCGTTCCAAATATTCTTTCCTGCATACAAGGAGTCAGTTTCAGGTTAATACATAACTTGTGAAATGCATGCTCTTTTGCCCACATCGTCAAGTGGAATTTGTGGTAACATATTTTGAATAATCAGAAAAATCGGAAAAAAACAGATCCTGTTACAAACTTAGAACAAAATAATGAACAAATGGATTATCACATTTGAGCATATCTTACATGTATTTTAGGAAACAAGAATCTTAAGTAGGGAAAGACCTAAAGTAGGGTATAGTCTTCATGATCACTGAAGTATCTTCCTACTCTACATTCAATTCATATGAATAGACTTAAGGCAGCTTCTGAGAGAGGGTGCATATGTCCTGAGCTATTTTGGAACATTTGCTGTTGGCTTTGTTGGAAGAGCTTGTCAATGAATCGATAATAACTTAGGATCTGGACATTTCTTTGGGGACTAATGGCTAGCTAAGTAGAGCTATTCAAGCCAAACACCACTAACCCCAGTTGGTCCCTGTCCAGTTTGTGGCAGCTTCAGTAAAGGAGCACTACAAAATCAGACTTGCTTTTTTAAACTTCACTCCAAACTTTCCTTAGCACATATCATTTGTAAGCAATCAAAAAGATTGATTTTAGAGGCCAAGCTGTCGATACTCTATTCAGTTCAGAAAATCTGTGAGTCTAAATCTGGATACCTACTTTTGAAATCTTCATGCATTAACTCAAGTCTGTCCAGAGAACTGAGATAGTTCTGATGCTACAGTGATTTATGGAATATGGATTCTTCTATAAGGGTCAGGCATATTTCTTTTTTTTTAATTTTTTTAAAATTTATTTATTTGTCAGAGAGAGAGGGAGAGCGAGCGAGCACAGGCAGACAGAGTGGCAGGCAGAGGCAGAGGGAGAAGCAGGCTCCCTGCCGAGCAAGGAGCCCGAAGTGGGAGTCGATCCCAGGACGCTGGGATCATGACCTGAGCAGCCGCTTAACCAACTGAGCCACCCAGGCGTCCCCAGCCATATTTCTAATATGTAGCTGATAGAAATAATCCACGTGAGTTCCACCTATTCCTTGCATGTAGCTTGCAACGGTAATGAATATTCCAGTGGCATACCTAAATCAGCCTAATTCCTGATCCCTCTCTTTTTTATGGTATTGGTTCCCATTTAACAACTCATCTGTTAAAAGTACCCAGATTGAAATAATACAGATTTCTTTTAACAGAAACTATTGGTATTTATTTTCTCCCCAAAGGAACACTTGATGAGGTGAACAATATGGTTTCATGCTTTTCATTACTATGACAATGTAGACAACCAAGTCAAGAGGTGCCCAGGTGGCTCAGGTGGGTAAGAGTCCAACTCTTGACTTCAACTCAGGTCATGATCTCCGGGTCATGAAATCAAACTCCATGTGGGGCTCCATACTGGGCGAGGAAACTAATTAAGATTCTCTCTCTCCTTCTCCCTCTCCCCACCCCCACTCCTCTCAAAAAAAAGCAAGCAAGCAAGCAAGCAGGCACGCATTAACCACTTTAAAAAAACTGCTAAGTCAAAAGGTTCTCACCAGCAGCGAGAGGATTCTTTGGAAAATGAGTGTCGTGATACATGGAACTTTAGACCAAACTCATTGAGGTTAACAGTGCACTCCATATTTCCTGCCCTATTTAATTTTGTATTATTCTTGTGGTCTATAAACCAATACAGCCAAGATGTGTATTGAGATATAATTCATTGAGATAAGTTATAATTCAATGAAGAAGCAGAGTATTCAAAAAAACAAACAAACAAACAAACAAAACTCCATGCAGGGACTCAAAGCACAAGCTTTAGCAGCAGCTATACCTGATTTGCAAATGCTTTTGCTCCCCTTTATTAGCTGTGTGAGGTTGCCTAAATTATGTATTCTGACTAAAACACTGGCTTTCCCTTCTGCAAAATGGGAGCAACAACAGTATCTACTCCATTAGGTTGTTGGGAGGATTAAATTAGATTACCCATGCAAATTCTCACCACAGTGACTGATAAACAGTAAGCACCCAACACACACAGATTATTTGCATTTCTGTTGCCCCAGTTTCCTATCTTTCTCTCTTTATAATACCCTCCCTCCTTATCTTTCAATTTCTTTCTCCTATTTTCTTCACCTTTTCTTCCCTTTCTCTTTCACCTATTTTTCTTTTTCTCAGAACTCAGGAACTCAGGTCCTCAGAGAATTCTCTCTTCTTTTTTATTCAATGTTTTTAAGATATTATAAAATTATGCTAATTTTTCCTAATTGGAGGGATGGTCAGTAAGAATAAAGCATGTTAGAAATAGAATATTTTGAAATTTGTAAAGTTTCAGTTACAATGTCCCCAGCTCATCTTACAAACACTTTTTAAATCTAGTTTCAAAAAACATGCATAGGGAACACTTCAAATACTCCTTTGAATTCTTCGCCCCTTACCTTTCTACTAAGGAGAATACTTATGGAAACACTGTTTGCTCTGCAGAGTACAGAGCAGAATCTGGGGATAATACATTTTTTTCATTCTGTCATCCAGTAGAGATAAAGACTTCAACTTCTCTTATCACTCCTCACCATTCTTAGTACTTTTCCAACTTAGATTTGGACCCACATTCATCTCTGCATCCTATTTAAAAATGTGATTTCTGCTCTCCCAACTCAATAAGCCAACACCCTCTAACCTCCTCTTTCTCCTGCCAGCTCTTCCCCAGATCACATGCTTGCATGCTGGCCAAAGTGCTGAGAGTGTCATAAAGAACAAGTTTTCCCAGGCTGACACCTCAACATTTCTCAAATCCTCAACTTCTCCAGAATATAGAGAAATGGAGGTAGCAGAGAATAGTAGTGGGGAAAACATGCACTTTGTGGAATCCAAGAGAACTGGGTCTCTGTTCTGGATCTACCATCATTCATGTGTTTATTTACTCTTTTCTTCGTGTATTCATATATTCATCAGCAAAATACTTCTTGACCATCTGCTGCATGTACCATACTAGAACCTGGAAATATATTAGTAAATGAGACAGACTTAGCTTTTTCTCTCAAAGAAATAACAGGTTGTTTGCTGTCCTGAGTAAGCTTTAAGCATTTGTTTCATTTTTCTTCTCTGAAATGGGGAAAGACAATCTCAGCTCACACAATTATTGAACGTAATTGAGAGATACAAGGCATACACAAATATCTATAATTTTTTAACAGTGAGAGGAATGGGATATTCCTTGTGGCCTTCCCTCCTCCACTTTCTGCAAAAAGTGACCTCCTCAATAATTCATCTCTGCGGGTGAAAAGAAAAGTCCACCTGCAGCATCTCATGGACACGGATGCTTGTGAGATCGGAGAGCTGATTGTAACAGGAAGCCTAGGCAAATGAACTTTCCGTTGAGTGTTCTTGATAATCTATCCAAAACAATGGTTTTATTGCAGTAGCCTCTGAATAAACTTTCCACAGAACATGCTCCCTTTCAAAAAACATCTGCACTCCTATACTAATGCGTTGCCTGTTCTTTCCAGTTCTCATTCATTCACACATCCCCTTTCCACATGTCAATGAAATCTCTGCACTTCAAGAAGAAAGATTTGGAAAAGAGTATCAGAAAATAGTTTGGCATTAACTACATACTAAATTTCCAGAAAACATAGATTCTCTTAAGTCAGGAATGTGATTCAAGAGGCACATTCTCCTGAATAAAAATAGGTTGAAAAACAACCTGAGGGTTTTGAAGGGGCGGGAGGTGGGAGATTGGGGGAAACAGGTGGTAGGTATTATGGAGGGTACACATTGTATGGAGCACTGGGTGTGGTGCAAAAACTATGAATTCTGTTATGCTGAAAAGAAATTTAAAAAAATAGGTTGACAATACAAAGTATTAAAAGATGCCAAAGCAATACAAGCTTTTTATTGTTAATTTCATTCTTGTGACTTTGGCTTCAATAAAGCATGGATCCTAGTTGAATGCTTCCGCATCCGGTGGCTGCTCTGGAATTTCTGCCACTACTTCCCAGACATTTTATCTACTTTTATTTATATCATCAATGGCTAAAAGGGAGAAGTCTGTATCAAGAGTGTACATGTATGAATCTTTTCAGCCTAAAAGCCTAAGACATACTTCGAAAGAGGATACAAATATACTACAGAACCTGACCAGTTTTCTCTCCATCTCCATGAGGAACTGCCACCAATTCAGTTGGGAGAGGGAGGGTGGGAGAGAAAAAGAGAAAATGAATAAACCTCACTGCTATTTCTATTGACAGAGTTCTCAACAAGATGTCACCTTTTTTCTATATACTTATAACCAGAAACTGCTCAATATCTGAATCTAACATATAATCAGGTAATAACTAATGGTACCCAACATGAGCAGACATCTATGACAGATTCAGGTACCCATCAATAATTAATGTTTTGTTTCATTACACACACACACACATTCTCCAAATACTATCTAACATAACTAGTATTAAGGAGTTTGAGTGTTAAAATCACAAGTGACCTCTTTTGTTTCCCAACCAACTCGTGAAGTTGATCAACACTATCTGCATTGTAGAAAATAAACTGAGGCTTATAGAACTTAAATAACCTTGTCTGAGGTCACACATATAGACAGCAACAGAAAGAATTGAAATGTAAACATTCTGTCCTCAAAGATTTCCTTAGCCATACATGATAGGACTTTAAAAGGCTATCACCCTCCTTACTTAGCACACAGTGGGCATACAATAGAAAACATAATCTGGGACATCAGTCAATCTGAAGGCCTCAAAATAGGCTTAGTGCTTATAAATGGCACAGTTCATTGGAGCCAGAATGCTACCTATTATAAAAATAAGCTGTTGGCTAGACCAGAAAGAAATCAAAGAAGGCCCCATGAGGATTAAGGAGAAGATGTAATGAAAATCAGGAAGCTGGTTTAATGAGAAAGAAATTCAATATACTTCACCTTTTCTTCAATCTTTTTGTGTTTTCTGTATTCATCTAGGAACGACTCAGTCTGTTTTCTTACTGCAGCTTTACATTTTCACATAGCCTAGATACTATTCATGTTTCTTTAGAAGCATAGGACCAGAATAGTTTCAGGGGATGACTTTAAAAAGGATGAACTTTTAGTAAAGACAGATGGATCAACATAACATGTGGGTTAATTGCTAATAGATATCTTTAGACGTTACTGGCAAGCCTGTAGGTACAGCAGTATGAAACAGAATTTACCAAGTGTATGATTTTACAGAATAACTTAACTTTTTATAACCAAAAGCTACATAAACTAAGTCCTTTCTAATAACTTCTAAAATAACACATACAAGAAACTCAAATACAGTGACATATAAGGACCAGGGAAAAAAGTACAGGGATGTATAAGGATTAGGGAGAAAACGCAATTAATAAGAACTATTGGAAATATATATATACTAATTAGTATAGTACCCTTGAGTTAAGGAAAGGTAAAGTTGGTTATGGGAGAAAATAGTTACATATTAATTGTTTACAAAGAAAACTAATCTCAGAGTAATTGGATTGGAAGAAACCATAAAGAACGGATACACTAATACCTTCATTTCACTAAATGGAAATGGAAACCCAAATAATGTATACCATATGCACATTTATTTGGTTAGTATAAGGCTCTTCCCACCACATACACTGCCCCCACGATTTTCTTGTCACATAAAAAATACAGTACTAACTTGCTT
Source organism: Mellivora capensis (assembly GCA_004024625.1). Classification (NCBI taxonomy): domain Eukaryota; kingdom Metazoa; phylum Chordata; class Mammalia; order Carnivora; family Mustelidae; genus Mellivora; species Mellivora capensis. Next base: position 59,486 of record PISX010008081.1, on the reverse strand, counting down.
CTTTATGTTCTATGTGAGGCTCCTTCTGATCTTTAGATTTCTTCTTTTATATTTGCATCACCCTAGTCCTTCCCTTTATTAGTCAGTGGCTAAATCTTTGTTTCAATCTAATTTCATTCTATTAAGACTTAATTCTCCAACTTGTCATTATTCTTTTGAATTCTCAGACCATCACCCGAATTCTTTGTCTTATTCACCACAGAAGTTATCTGCACATGTACAGCTCATGATAAAATATGGCTCATTCCTGTAAAATACCATGTAAGTGGAATGCTTGGACAATTTCAGATTCTACACAACAAGGCTGCTCCAAAGACCATCTTACAATTCACAGTAAGCTCCTCAATACACTACTTGCAACGGATTCTTCACAACAATTATTATATATACAAGCACATCCTTCTCTGGTCTGTCCAAGCCATCCACTGGCATGAGGAAAGGTTTACTATCATGTAGAAAAGGGAAACCCCAAGCACCTCACAAGTGTTTGCTATTTACTAGTGCATATTTTAACCTTCACCACCCTACCATATTCCTACCCTCGGTATTCTAACTCACTCTTCCAGAACACATGTTTCAATTCCCAGAATATACAACAAAATCTAAAAAACAAGTATTAAGTTTTGTTTACCATGTTCTTTGTCTGTGCTAGACACAGTTCTATGCATTTCACATTCATCATTTACTGCCTTGTTTCAAGATAGGGACTGTCACTGTCTCCATGCACAGGTGAAAAGACTGAGACAGAGGTTAAATAATCTGATTGCTGGGGATCTGGGTGGTTCAGTTGGTTACATAATCTGATTGCTGTCAGAGAAATGGACCAGGCATTTTAGATTTAGAACCTGTACTCTTATGTACTAAGTTTCACTAATAAACATGCACACAAATGTACATACATTTGATAAACTACACTGAGGCTTAATGCTAGCTGTATTTTGCCTTCTGTTCTTCAAGGAATGCAATCATTATAAGAAAAAGAATACACACTTAAATATGGAGAAATACTACACTCAAGCACCCAACTCTACTTGATCACTAGTCGAAAGCATTCGGGTTTGCACAGATTCCCACACTCAGAGTTTATCAAGAGTTTCCTCTACAGAGAAAAGGAACATAGCCAGAGAGGCATAGCAGAAGTCTAAGCCAAAGACCTAAGCTTATATCTTTTCTATGGCAAACCTCATCATAGTCAGAGAAGTAATTTTTAAACTGCCTTTTCCATAAAGAGTATTACTAAATTAGATGCAGTTCTCTACGGTATCATACATCCCGGAAATGCTCAATAAATATTAACAGATACTTAACCAATGCTATAGATAATATAAATTACACATATAATACATACATCTGAGTTTTTAAAAAGCATAAATTTAAAATAGAGTTTTAAGTTACATACAAGAACACCAAATGAAAAATTAAGTCCATGAAAGCTACAGCAACCACAGGATACAAAATATCTGGGACCATACTTGGCAACTAAATATGAACAGTGATGCAGTTATATTAGGCTTTTTATTCCTTTCTTTAAAATTCACTCTCAATATGATTTTCAGCTTTAAATATTGAAGTCACTCAAGCTTGAAGAAAAGTATTTGCACTCAGTTCAAGATAAATATAGGGTGATGATCTTGAATATAAAGGATCATGGCAAAAGAAATACATTGATGAGAACATTTACTAAAGCCTAAACCATCAATCAATATGTCACTTATTATCAATTTGGGGGACAGCTACATTGTTTAAGGGCTGACAAAAGGGGTTAAACAGGAAAATTAAGAACTGTGCATCTGGAAGGGATCCCAGAGATCATTTGGTCCTACCTTCTAGTTTTCCAGATGAGAACACATAGACACAGACAGGAATAGTTACTACCCCAATGCCACCATGAATCAGTGGTAGAGAAAGGTAAGATCTCAGAGGGGCCTACATCTGAGAGACAACATTTGAAAATGGGAGAATCTTGAAAGGTGTCACCAGATTTTAAATAAATTCTGCATCCCATCTTATAGTTTATCTTTCAACCATGGATAAATGCATCTGCAGACATGCCCTGGCTTTATATAGAGTAGCCCAGCTCAGAGATTCACAGTAGTAATTCTTGTGTGACTAAGCAAAGGCCTCAGCTGCTATAAAGCCTGGCCTGCTTTAACCTCCTCGTTGTCATCCTGGTCCAATCTCTCACTGTAGGAAGGGAGGGCCCTTCGAGGTAATAACTTCCAGCATTCTAAAAAACTCAGATTGACTTCAGTAGGTAAGCTTTTAAATAGGTTATGTTCTTCTAAGTACATACACGGGTAAATAAGGCTATTATAGAGGGAAGTCTCGGGTATGTGGAATATAGATGACTTTGACAATAAATAGTTCACAGAAATACTAAGTTCCTGTGACTAAACTGAAGATAGGGGAAGTAAAACAATCACTTCTCTGGAAAGATGATAAATGGACAGTTTGTGGGAAGAAAGTGGTGGTAACCTTTTTTTTTTAATCTGTATTTTTATGGTACAATGCTACAACTGTGTATGTACACTGCTTAAAGAATATTCACTTGAAGGAAACAATCATCTCACATCTTTTCCCAGGAAAAGCCTAGATAAAAACTGGTGAATTAGGAGAAGGTGGGAGAAGGTGGGCTAAATTTAGGCCCCTCGCCTAAGAAGCTGAGTCAGAGTAAGCATAAGACTAGTTCAAACTAGCTCAAGTCTTGGAAGCATGTATGTATTTATGTTTACATGTACATATGTATTTATTTTTCACATATTTTAATTAGTGTCAAAGATAGTAGTGATGATGGAAAACAGCCCTGGAATAAAAACCACAAAACTTCATTTCACATTCCAAATATGCATTTACTGGTTTCTGACCTTCATCAAACCAATAGCTTCAGGTTTCTAGAGCTAGAAAAGAAAATCTTAGAAATAGCCCAGGGCAACTTCCTCATCTCATAGATGGGGAAACTGTGCTTAAGACTTGTCAAAAGCAAAGACTAAGTAATTAAGTGGCTGAACTGGGACTCAGTGAGAAACCACTTTAACCTCTTTCAATACTATCTTCTACACACTGCAGAAGCTGGAAAGTTAAAACCCACCTTCCACAGATCCTTTTGATATTTAAATTCTTCACATGATCAAGGTTTTACCAAACTCACAAAAGTAGAGAGTGAACATCATGATGGGCTAGTACAGAAGCAAAGTTTCTGGGTCTCTATTATAATTACCTAACTTGCAGGCTGCATTTAGGGAGATAAATGAATTAATGAAGATTTTCTCTTTCTCCTTTTTTATGGATCATGAAATTGAAAACGTTGCAACAAAACATTTGAAATATATCTTTAAGTTTGCATATTGTGCACAGAAATTCATCACAACTTCTTTAAATACAGGGCTTTTTTAAGTACTCTTTTTTCAATTAGGGGACCAAATTTTCCCCAAGGAAATATCTCCAGGTTTTAAATATATAAAAGGGAAACATTTTAGACAACCTGGGCAATACTTCTGAAGACGAACACATAATGAACATAATTTCTTAAGTAAAATACAGACTGTTTACACACTTACATGTATTTTTATTATGAAGTATTAGGAAGATTTTTGAATTTTTAGAAGAGATGAAATCAAAAGGGAAGACCAGAAGAAAAGGTACATTCTAGAAAGGCCAAGTCTAGTTTGGGGGAAAAAAGCAAGGGCTATCGTCAAAAGCAGCCAGAGGAAGACAGACCAAAAGTTGTTTACATTTATAATTAAGGAATCTTTCCAGTTGATGAAAATTTGTATGTACTACACCACTTCCTTACTTAATCCTGCCCATTAACTATAATACAAACATTTTAAATCAGGTATTTCGTCCAAAAACCTCCATAAGTTTATTAGATATGAACAATATTGATATGCAATAAATCGTTACTCATCAATACACACACACAGAGAAAACACTTAAGGTCAGATATATTTCAGCTGCGTTTAATAAATGTTCTCATTCCTAAATTAAGCCATCTTGTGCTAACTAGAATGCCACTACAAACAGGATGCTGAAACACAGGAGCCATTTCTCCTGTAGCATCCAAAGAAAATCTTTCACATTCAAACTGCCTTTTACATTAATGGACATGCTAAAAGGATTTGCATTCGGTTATTCATGAATCATTGTTGTTTCACTACTTCAGAGATAATGGATTGCATTCACTTCTTATCATGTTTGATTCTAATAGATTTTCAAAGAGGAACTTTGGCTGGACACAACTTAGACAAATGATATTAAGTATATGATTGCATGAGGATATATATGTAGAGTGTTTAGAATATGCCTGCCACACATTTAATGCTCCATTAAAAAGCTATTAATGTTACGATTAGAAAATAAATCTACAGTAAAGTGGTATTGATGACAGAAACATATTTTAGTATTTTGTAGATAAATTTCTGGTATTTCAAAGTATTTTATAAACTTCTGTACAATACATAAACTACCACAGTATGAACTCCTTCAAAACAAGGACTGTCTTTCCCACACATAGTACACTATCAATACAATATATATTTGTAACATTAATTAAGACATGAATGAATGAAATGCAGTTAGCCAAGTGTTAGAATCTACCATTCTTAGAATATACGTGAATGTGTCTGAACTAGGTAACAAGAGAACGGGATTCCCAGAAAATTAAAACTAAAATTGACTAGCATACCCATTGTCTTGTTGAAAACATATTCTGGAAAAACGCTTGTAGCAATAGCTTAACTGTTGTAGCAAAGCATGCTTCCAAATGCTATAACCTGAAGAAGACTAAACCATTCTGCCAACATGCCTATAAATCCCCATCACTGGTGTTACTCCTTTGTGCAATTTGCTAGCATAGGACCCAGAGTTGTAGAAGAAAGGCAAACCACATGATAATTCTTTAATCCATGTTACCTTATCTTTTTTGGTCCACTATAATCATTCCTCATTTATTCATCACTTATTCAATAAGTAAGCATTGAGTTCCTACTATATGGCATATACAATGGTCAGATATGGCCCTTACCTTCTCTTAGCTTAGTTTGGAATAAAAGATCCCTGGGAGTGAGGGTGTTTGTGTTGGGCTAGAAGGTTACAGTAGAGTAAGAGGGATAAGACACAGTGTCATTGCGTACTTCTTAGGTGGCAAGCACAGTGCTCAGCATTCCTTCCCTAGAGTCCCTCCTTTCAGGAAATGGCCCCTCTAGTCATCCACATACTCTGGTCAATCATTTTGGAGTCACTTCTGATTATGTTCTTTCACTTCCATCCTACCATACATTCCATCAACAAATTCTGTCCACTCTGCTTTCAAAACATGTAGTGACATGAACCAGTTCTTCCCACCTTCTCCACTACTATTCCAGTCCATCTTCACATCTGGCCAATATGAGATTCCTCTACTCCCTCTCTTATGCCCCTACAATCTATTCTCTCTGAAGTGACTGAAACAGAGATAAAATCCTCCTCTTTTTCAAATACTTCAACAGTGTTTGGTTGAGTTTAGAATAAAATTTTAAGTTCATGTTGTGGCCTGTCAAATTCTATATAAGCTGGCTCCTAGTTATCACACCAGGCTCTCTCTTGATCTCTGCTTTGCTGTGTTCAATCCCTCTGGCCTCCATGCTCTCCCACCAGCATTCAAGCACACGCCAACCTCAGTTCTGCTGCACTTGCAATAGAGCACTTAACCTCAGAACTGCATGCATGATTCTTCCTCATGTTTGTCAGGTGTCGCCTTCTCAAAAGGCCCAACAAGATCACCCTACCTAAAATCAAAATGCCCCTTAACCACTCTCTATCCCCTTAACCTGCTATAATGCTCTTTATAGCACTTCCTGTTTTCTGATCAGAATACATTATACAAACATATCCATAAGAGCAGGGTTTTGTCTTTATATGGTTCAGCATCTACAATAGCAGATAGCATAAAACAAGAGTTAAGAAAACATTTTTTGAAAAATAAATTATTCATTAAATCCTTATATTCTCTGAAGTTGCTAACATTATTGTTTTATAGTCAAAAACAGTAAGATGAAAACAGATCAGGCAATCATTTTTGGAAACAGTTTGGAAACATCTTGGAAGTAGGGCTTTATGGTTAAGGACTAGATGCCTAGTCCAAGATGGAAACAATGAGGAAGGAAATAAGAAAGGTATTTTTTTATTTCCTTAATTTTAATACTACAAATAAATACTTTGGGAAAAAATTGCACCTTAATTCAGCAACTCAATTTGTTTCCTTAATTTCAAGTTAAAAATATGGTCATTACTTACAAAAGATGAGAAATTATGGAAAACATGTAGTATCCATGACTTAATTACTCACCCATTTTTCTATTTTCATATCAGATACAGGCTAACTTATGACACATTAGACCAGGCACAAATTATAATTTGAAAGTAAGGCACAGGACAATATAGTTGGAACTTGCAAGGATGCAAGAGTTTACAGCCAAAGGTTCACTGGAAAGTATGATAAGGCCTAAAGGAGATTATGATACCTTTGGTGGACGAGTAGTTTTTGTGTTTTGTTTTAGTGTATCCTCAGGACTCAGTGAATGCTTTGGGTACTAAACAGAGTAAAACTCAAGTCAAGTTCACTGCTTCCCTATGGTTCCAACCATATATGCACAATGGTAGATTCAGTGAAATTAAACAAAACAAAAGTGTAAGTCGTTTTCCTAGAAAAAGCACTGTGTTACTAGGACTTTAATGAGCAAGAGTTCAAATGCAAGCCAGAGCAAAGAGTCAAACTTAGAACATCATTTTGCTGGTGCCTTTCCAAAACAGCAATTTGATAAAAAAGCATCTGTGTGTCTTTTATCTACAAACTTAATTTCATTATTGCATTATACTGTACTTAAAATAAAAACAGCCACACATTTATTAAAATTGTAATGGATGAATCACTTAGGCTTTGATCGTCTACACCAGTAATCTCCTTTAAAAGGAGACCCATTAGGCATACTTTTTTCTTCTTCTTTTTCAAATAATACTCTCAGAACACTTGAACTTTGTTTTATCAAAATGAAGGCATAGTAAACACTGTAAGAAATAAACTATCCCCCCATTCATGCATTTGATTAATACAGGCAGCAGTCTTACTTTATTCTTGATACAAAAAAATAAAGTTTTACATTTAATAAAATTTTCCAGATGTTGTCTGACACTGTACACTAAATAAACTCCTATCATACAACCAAAAGCACTATGAAAATATAGTGTTTCTAGGAAAGTACTCTTTTCATCAACTGACATGCCTTCCTAGAAAATACAATCTTACTCCATATTGTGAAGGTTTTATTTGCTGTAGTACACCACTGCTTTGGTGTTCCAAAATACAAAGTAAGGGACTCCTATCATGATGAATTTATTTAAAATGACTTTCCATAAGAAAAACACATTTATTTTCCAGTGCATATAAAGAGCTTTGTTATAAGTCTAAAAGTCTCTTCTGCATACCTAGGAATGAAGCGACTCAAACAGGCTCAAGAGAAGTAAGAATTCTCTATAAATGTAATGATAAGAGAACAAAAGGAGACACATCATCAGAAATATTACATCATATATACAAGATGATATATAAAATATAATTTTTGAAGTGTTATTTTCTTTTGCTATTTAAAAATGGAATGATGAAAATTACGTTGGGTTCATGTTCCTGTTCCAGCTGTGAAATGAATTTTGTGACTTGGAGAGTTCTCCACCTTCTCTTTGCCTCAGTTTGTTCATCTCTAAAATAAGAGGGACTGTAGTCGATACCCCCTATGGGTTCTCTCAATTCCAAAATTCTATGGATTCTGTAGCTTGGATATTTTCAATATTTTCATTGCTTATAAATTATTTTTGACAAATTAATACTGAGTTCAAACATTAAAATATAGGCTCCTTCAGCTGAAGGAACTGATGAATTTAATGATTTTTAAAAAGGAAAAGGAGAGGGCACCTGGGTGGCTCAGTCATTAAGGGTCTGCCTTCAGCTCAGGTCATGATCCCAGCATTCTGGGATCAAGCCCTGCATCTAACTCCCTGATCAGCAGGAGGTCTGCTTCTCCTACTCCTACTCCCGCTGCTTGTGTTCCCTCTCTCTCTGTGTCTCTATCAAATAAATAAATAAAATCTTAAAGAAAAAAAAAGTAAAAGAGGAGAGGTTTTAGATTTAACTATCCAGGAGTGTCCTACTCACTTGAGCTTCCCATATTATAAGCAGCTCTCATGAGGTAAAAACATACAAGTACACAGGGTCTTGAAGAAACTATGAATTCACTATGAATTCCCGAATAACTACAATTTGCGGGCCAGCCGTGATACACTATTAAAGTAATATAAGGCCTATGTTTAACTGAGTTCTATTTATTACTTCTGTAGCATATTCAAATCTAAAATAAAGGATATAGACCATTGAGACCAGTGTTGCAGGTCATGTTCACATACGATTCCAATTACTCAATATTCCAGAATGAGAAGACAATGATTAGGGATTAATTATAGTAGCTACTAAAACTTTTCTTAAAATTTCCTTTCTAAAAAATTAATATCACACTTAATCATCAAATATCCTCTTTAAAATTAATTTATTTAGTTATAGCCTATCTCCAGGTAGGATCTGGGGTGACTGTACAAGACATGGGCAAAATTCTAACTGAAAAAAGGCAGACCGCCCAACATATAATCAGATAAACTAGATGTATTACAATTAAGTAACTTATTTGCCTCTCAGGGTGCCCCTGTTTATGGGGCAAAATGAAAATAGATGGGCCAAATAGAAAGATGTGTCTTTCTATCAAAGGTAAGCGCCAACAAGAAAGAAGGGAAGGAGAAAGGAAAGTGGAGTAGTAATTGTTCTTGTAACTGTTACCAAACAAGAACTGAGTTATGGAAACAAAACACCATTACTTGGCAATTACAGCTAGTGAATGTAGCAGCTGTTCTTCTCTGCTTACCATTTCAACCACCACTTTTTTAACACTTCTCTCTTTTCACAGAATGGCAAAAATCTAATTTTCATAATCCCCTTTCTCCCAATCATTCCATCTTAATCCTAGATGGCCTTCACTTCTTGGTTTTTGAAGGAAACTTGCAAGAAACCCAGCCATTTGTTAGGTTTCTGGATTTGGAGGAAGGAAGCCCTCGCTCAGGGCCTAGCTCACTTTCCCACGGATGGTGGACACATAACAGGCCAACTGCTGCTCACACACCTGCCGAAGCAAAGCCTTAGATGTTTTTGTTTTTTTTTTAAAGGGACAGCATAAAAAAACAGATTCTGGGTGAGAAAACAAAGAAAATATGCAGAGCATATAAAAGACACAGCAGCCACTAAATAAATATTTGCTTTCAATACAGGTTATTTCTGATTTTGGTTGCTCCAGCACCCCTTCTCTCTTCATCTTGCCAGTATTTTGTATTTTCTTTGGACATATGATTGACCTAGGTGATATGTTATTACATGAAAAATATACACATTTTAAAACTTACGGACATGTTAGAAAATTAAGCTTCATGAAGGTAACTTCAAATTACATGATTTTATAAATAGACATTTGTTAAAAAAGAAATTTGGAAATATAGCAATTTACCATTATTTCTTTCTCCCTCACCTATATGTTATGATATAAATACATTATTTGAAACTAAAGGGATATCAGAAACTGGGAGAATTACTTCTTCACCCACCTAGAGGCAAACTTAGGCCAAGATAACTGGGAAGTCTGGATTAGAAGGAAACTGTGGTTTGTAACCATGGAAACAAATCAGAGGAAGGGATAAAGTCCTGAGGGTTATTAATTTTAGAGGATGGTGAAACTTAATGAATCTTACATCAAAAGATAAAGCAAAAACTTGAGGATGCCTGGGTGGCTCAGTCAGCTAAGCATCTGCCTTTGGCTCAGGTCATGATCCCCGGGTCTTAGGATCGAGTCCCACCTCTGCCTGCTGATTCCCCTGCTGTGCTTTCTCTCTCAATCTGTGACAAATAAAATCTTAAGAAAAAAAAAAAGAAGATAAAGCATATCCAATAGTTACTAGAATATGCATGTCTGCCTATATCTAGCTCTTTGCAAAAATTAGCCAGTTTATTTACTGTGATAAGTTCATTTTGCCACTCCTGGTTTCCTCTGATGACTCTGTTAACTTGATCTACAACCTACATCTTCCTCTGGATTTCACTGTATGCTCCCTACTTTCATTTCTTCTCATTCTCTCTATCCCAAGTCAACAATTAGCCTACCCATTTCCTAATTACTCAATTCTAGGCCTTTCCTTATTCCCCAAAACAAACCTACACTATTTGTAGTGGTTCTAGATACAGTGAAAGTGGACACTCTTCCAAACATGTACCCATCTAGTGGCAGTCACAGACCTTTCTTACGAGAACCGCTTTGTCTCATTTGGGTCCACAGTTATTTACTTCCAGTTCTGCTTTCCATCCAAGATCTACCTTTGTAGTCACAGCAGTCTATCTAAAATTACAATCTTATATTACATCCTGTCCTTTTAACTCTACCATGTGGTCAAAAGGTTAGTGCCAACCCCCTTAACACAGCTTATAAGACTTACACAGCTTAGTTTGCAGCCTGTATTAAAGCCACTTTCACCATTTTTCCTCTAGGTACCATAAATTCTAAACTATTTTCAGTTCTACAAATGAGGAACAGTCTCCTCTTGCACACTTTCTCTTTTCCCTTATGTTCCCTTAGTTAACTCCTATTCATATTCAAGTCTCACCTTAGCTGTCTTATCCTTTGGGAGGCCTTCTGTACCTCCTAATCTGAGTTTACATACTTTATTATTAGTGTTGGTTATTCTGTATTGTAGTTGACCTTATATATTTCTGTATTCACCAAAAGAAATATAAATTCCATGAGAGAAGTGACCAGGCACATCTAATCACAAATACATCCTCAGTGTCTAAGCCCAGTGCCTTTAAATATCACCTAAAATGTCATAAATGTTTAAAAATTTCTCTCTGGTGCATTGATTACCACCTTAGACACTATAATAAACTACAGCTACTGATCCATTTTTACTTCAGAGTTCCATTTTGTAATAAACTATCTTTGTTTTGGTATGCAATTGGACATATTTTTCAAGTCATTATCAAAGGATTAGTAAAAACTAGGATTTTCTGAATGTATAGACAGAAACGAAGGAAAAAATTATTGCCCAAAGAGAAACTGATGCAATATCCACTTACCAGGTTTGAAATCTAAGGAGGGCCAATAATGTATTGCACTATAATTTCTGAATTATTTATAGAAGTGTTGGTGATATGACAGGAAAATCAAGAATAGACTTTCTTTATGAGTCATTTATGAAATAAATGCCAAAGTCAAACTAAGTCTTCTGAAAACTGTTAAGGGTTAAGGAAAAGTATGCATAATACATAGTTAACCACTGTGCACTTAAGAACATACTTTCACTTATATCCTTTTCCCATGTGTTTGACATATTATTCCCTTTTTTTATGTTTGTGGAATTACTGACAACTCAGAGTTCTGAAAGGAGAAAAGAATAACACTGGTTAAATGAACACTTTCACAGAATGCATTTTTATAGGAATCTTTGTTTCTTAAACTGGGTAAATTGAGATAAAATATCATAAAATATATTTAACTAAAATGTGAACAAATCCTTAGAGCAGTAGTCTGCAGAGGTTAAGAAAAAAATTTGAGATATTTCCTTCTTTTCAAAAATTGTCATCTTAGTAGGTACATCATTTTATGATGTTTATGGATCTTTTATGATGAAAAATAAGCCAAAATATAATGGAAAAAAATCACAAGATGACATAGCTTTAAAAGAGAAAGAAACACTAGAAAAAATAATTACTCTTTCACAGAGTGGAAGGAAAAAACAAAATCAGGAATATAATTATGGTTTGATGAAGAAAATAAGAATCAAAAACAAGGGACTCTGTATGTATGCTGAGGTTGCCTATAGTCTTCCCATAAAGTCTTTGGAAACTGTATCTACAGGTTTCTTCTTGATCATTAACAGCAATACATCATTTAGTTGGGAAATACAGTCAACCATACATAAAAGAGATGAGGTATAAAGAAAAATATGAAAGACAAATTGGCTAAAACCAAATTCCAAATAAAAGAAATACTTGCAAAGTTTAAGAGTATCTCAAATGCTATTATGCTCTCCAAAAAAGGAGGTTGATTCTTGATCATTTGTATATATGACACCACAGGACCTACACAAGCTATTCTAAAGCTGTGAGTGGTGACCATGGAGACACAGGGGGAAAAGTATGGGGTTGCAGAGGTGGGGGTTTAAAGCCTGTGTTCAAATTCTCTCCTTGCTGCATACACACTCTGCATTTTTGTTAAATGCAAAACAAAATTAATAAATCAAATCTAGTTATAGGGGTGAGAATTAAATGGGACAACATACATAAAGTTGATAATAACAGCATATAGGAGACAATCAGTAAACATTAATCCCTTCCTCCTCTTATACATTGCTACTCAAGGCTCTTTAAAAATACATTAAGCTTACTTCATATAACACATAATTTTAAAATTATGTATAAAGATTATGAATACTAAAAGTCATCAAAATAATGATAATTTCTCAACTTAAAGTATTTTAACTTTTTTTAAGTGGTCATAGTCACAAAACATTTTGTTAGACTCATTTAAAAGCTTGTACTTGAATATTTATTTTTTAGTAACAATATTGGGATTTTTTTGTGGAGGTAAATCACATTATTGTTTTAACTTTAGTTTGCAGTTTGTTTTGTTTTAAGTGGGAAAATCAGAGATAGTGGAAAGAAACCAATGTTTCCTTAGCTAGTTGGTGGGAGGAAAAAATATATATATATACATATATATAATCCGTCAATTAATTATTCTACCAAATATCTTTAGTTCCTACTGAAATCATGAATTGGTAAATAATCTGGATATCTGAATAAATTCTTGCCACTTACTTTCAATCTTGCCCTGAACAATTTCAAGGAGGTGACCCATAAAGGCCAGATCTAAGCTAGAAATTATGACTAATGAAAGATCTGTCTTTCCTCTACAGGTTTTTAGCATTTTCTACAGAAATTTAGTTACATAGGCACCTGAATAGCATGTGTAGTTGGCTCACACCAACTAAATCTCTGAGGAAGAGGTAAAAGAACCATTTTGGGATAGATATGAAAAACTTTATGCAACAAATGCGTATTTGGAAACTGCAAAAGGAGTATGCAAATAAATTTATATGCCTGGGTGAATGAATATAGATGAGCTATTTTCAAAGTATAGGCATCCTGGTGTAGCATAAGATATCTGTACAAAAGGAATGGGAAGGAGGTGAATTGCTCAGCTTATTCATCCAGTTACAATTTTCAATGGAAAACTGCATTGTCAGTTTCCATTATGCCTGCACAAATTTAGACAAATTAAAGAGTTAACTAAGTAATTATTGATAACATACATGTGTATGAAGTAAAGCAGGCAAGCCTTGTCAGTCATTTGGAACTTCTCAGATGTTTCTAGAAGTTCCATTAGGAAGAGAAGACATTACAAGAATGATAATACACTCGACGATGAAGCCACTTTGAGACTCAATGCTGACTTATTCAGCCATCTCTCAAGTTTCCTTTTGGAGAAGATGAGGGCAGGGGGAAATGTTGTAAATGGAACATTAACAGAAGTCACTCTGCTGAGAAGAAATATTCTATCTGCTTCCAGACCATGCACCTTATTAGGACGCCTCTGTTAAATGCCAGAAGAATGATCATACAGCCTGACAAATGCATACAAGTTAATTAAATAATAAATAATCAATCGATCAATCAATCTTTGGAATCATATAGAATTGAAATTCTGTAATTCTCTCTTCTGTGATATTCTTTCAGGATATATCCTGCATGGTTAATGCCATATTTTGTTCTGACAACATGAACATTCTGTTTTTATTTCTATAACAGGATGTTCAATCTAGAGTAATAATACAAATCCTTGATAAGTCATAGAGTGAGTCTGATCTTCTGAAATGGGCTATTAGTTTGACATTTCAAAATCTTATTGAAAATCCCTCAAGATGGAGAGTCACCAATGTCCTTTGTTAATCTAGTTTTAGTACTTGCAAATATATTTATCTTACAGCAATTTAAATAGATTTTTTCTTTCCTCTCTGTGAAGACAGTGAAACATCTGATCTTTACATGTTATTTACTTTTTTTACACAAAAACATACATATATATATACAACCCAGCTGTGTATACTATACATATATGTATGTGTGTATATTTGCAATTTGATTATGTTTACAAACCAATATATTTTAACATATTTCATCCTACTTTATATAGATCTATCTCATTTATATCATGTTGTGAGACATTATATATGGGCCTACCAATGTTTAGTTAGCTAATCACGATGTTAATTAATCTTTCAATTGATTCCACTTGTTTTTACCATTACAGATGATTGCAATATGTACCTGCAATCATATATTTATGAGACTTGTTCGGGTATTTCTGTTAAAAAAAAAAAATTCCTAGAAGGGCAACTGCCCTGTTAAAGGATACACACATTTAAAATTGTCATAGCTACTGTTAAATTTCCCCTAAAAGCAGTTGTTGTAACTCACACTCCAACCAAAGATGTGCAAGAGCATAAGAGAGCCTATAATTACCACATCTCTGTCAACACTGTGTACAATCATGCTCTTTAAGTTCAATCCACTAAGCAAGAAATAACAACCTCATTTTAATTTATTTTGCTTTACTTATGGAGATCAAGCTTCTTTTCCTATACATATTGACTTTTTGTATTTCTCTTTTAAAGAACTGCTTATTTGTTTTCTCTGACCACTATCTTCAATATTTTCTTCTTAAAATCTTGAACCTAATTAAATTTACTAACATTTATTGAGCTCCTACTACTGGCTAGTCTGCTGGCTCTTACTTATATAATAGAGTAATAAATAGGAGTATAAGTGCTCCCCCGGGGACTTAGAATCACATGAAGAAATATGGTGGGGTGTTAAATAACTATAATAAAATGTGTGGAGTGCAATACTGTATGAACCAAGATCTACACAAAGCCAGCATTTGCTCTGCAGGAGGGTCAGGGAAGAACATCAGGGAGAATTTCAGAAAGATCTTTTAGATGAGTCATGAATGATGGGTGGAATTTCACTCAGGGTAGACAGAAGGCTTTCAGTCCAGAAAGAAAAGCACTAGAAAGGGCTCCAAGACATGTAAATACCATAATTATTCATAATACAAATAATGTTGGCTTCCATCACAAGGTTTCTGTTGGGAGAAAGTGGTAAGAAATGAGACTGGAAAGATCAGACACAGATTTCAAAAAGTACTTGCTTGCCACTCTTAAGAATAGGTGCTTTCTCCTTAATCCTTAAGCCAAAAGAAAAATACCATTTTTAAAAGACCATCCCAGTAGTAGAGAGGGATGGCTTTGGGTGGGGAAATGAGGAATACTGCTTGGGATTAGGAAAAGTAGTAAAAATTATAACAGCAATCCTGATGGGTGAACAGGAGAAGCTGAAACAGTGTATCAGCAGAATCAAGTGAACTTAGGTCACTTAGAGCACATGACTGTATCTGCTCACAACGGTGACAGCACTTATTGCATTCATGCAACAAACTTATGCAATCAGTCATGTATCTGCCAGGCTACTCCATTAGAATGTGACTTCTTTCCCTTTGAAAGTTGTGAACCAAAACATAGTTTTTCACCAAAAGATAAAACAAGTTTCCCTTGTGTAGTTTATGCCAAAAAAGTATTTGTTGATCTGATGCTTTTTCTACCCATCCTAAGTAACTAATGACTCACCACAAACTGTTTTCTTATGGTATGGAAAAATCCAATGATTGGAGTAATTTGAGATTATGGTAACCTAATTCAAAGTGTGAAACAATCCATGAGCTCTAATTTTTAAAAGGATCTACATGGTTGTCACTCTTCACAGGCATACCGCCACATGTAGATTTTTAGATTTTTCAAAAGTAAAGCTCATTTTTACTACAACTGAGGATATCAGTAATCACTAAATGGTACACATGTGCACCCTATTATAGGTCTTCATACATTGTGATTAATAGTAAGCCTTATTCATATTGTTGATCCCTGAGTATTTTATACCTGTATTTAGGTTTCAACACTTTGGTTTGTGCTTCCAAATTTTGTCTTCAAGAGGACTGAGAACACAGAGGTGAACAGCTACGTAACTGCTAAGATCTCATCATGTGTAGAACAGTTTCTTAGTAAGTGGTTTGGGAACGATGAATGAATTCATCAATGAGCAAAACACATAGACAGGGCTCAAAGATGAGACAAGATTTCTGGTTCGTGTAACTTGTTGTACTAAAAAACCATGCACATTACAGAATGCCCAAGAACACAACAATGTTGTGGTTGTTTTAGTTTTATTTTCTTTTGTTTTTAAATAAAAAATTACTTTTTAGCCTTCTCATTCCATTTTCCTCCAGGAAGAATTCACATCAGTGCCAAAACCCTTCCATCCAAATCTCTGTTTCCCAGAGAAAGAGTAACTGACACAGAATAGAAAAGGATAGATACAGGAGGGCATCACATGGCCACGCTGCCTAAATTTGGGCAGCAGAGCAGGAGCACCACACCTGGTGGGAGGTGGGTTCAGTCTGGGGAGGAAACTCTAGAGAAGGCACAGTGAACAAGCCAAAGTGTGAACTGAGTTGAGACACAGGCAGCTGCTGTAACTCGAGCTCAAACACGTTCAAGGAAACCTGAAACTGGGGCAATCCACTGTGTAGAGAGGATAAGAGTGGCTGGCTCAGGGCAAGCATGTGGGCCAAGAGCCCTCCCAGAGTCTACTCTGGGGACACTTAATGTGCAGCAACAGCAGGTTAAAGCAACTGAGCAGTAATTCATGAACTAAGTTCTCTTGTGGCAGTTAATGCCATATTTTAAACAAAAGCATCTGCGAATTATAACTTCAGATACTCTTTAAAGACTTTTTTTCCGTTTGTTTGTTTGTTGCCAGTGGATAATTTGGGCTTTTTTGGTGGGGGAGGGAGATTGTTTGGGGCTATTTCTATCTCATATTTGAGAGATTTGTGTGTTAAATGTTTTCCAAAAAATTTGTTTATGTAACTGATATAAGAGCTGAAAATGTATTCTGAAGGTCATTTAGTACAAGCTTCTGACCAGAGAAAGGGAAATCCTAAGCAATTTAAAACTATTAGTTGTGTATCTAAGCTATTTTTAAGGATCTCCAGTAATAGAGATTCACCCCACCTCCACTTCTGTAGGCTGTTCTCACATTTATACTAGAATTACAAGCAAATGGTGTTATTGTTGTTTTCTTCCTTAGGCCTAAATCAACACACTTCTTGTTCAAATTCATTTCTACTGTGTAGTCCTCTGTGGAACAGACTACCACTGCCAGGTTTCCTTAGTCCAAATTCTTTTTTCTGTTTGTCAACTCATATTTTTCTGGCCTACTTTTCCTGCTAACAAATGCAATGCTATCAAGACCTTTCCCTTTACACAATTCTAGATTGCCTGATCCACAGACACTAGTAAGAGGCAGTTTTTGTTTTGTTTTGTTTTGTTTTGTTTTTTAACTGCCAAGTAACAACCACCTACTAAGGACTTTAGAAACCCTCTGCTCAGATAGATATAGATATAGACATAGACATAGATAGATATAGATATATCTTGGTACTTTCAAGATATAATGGGAAATTAGTAAGCCAGAAAGAAGCAAAAGGAAAGGTTAAGGAGTCAATGAAAGTGCAGCATGTGATGAACAAAAGGGAGGGTTGTCCCAGGTCTGGGGAACTAAGAATTGGAAAAGCATTAGTTAGTAGAGGAAACCGTGAGTAACATAAATAAAGCAGGTGGCTATTAGGACAAGGAGGCTGAATGTCATATCAGTTTCACAGAAGGGGGATCTGAAACATTTTTAGCTCAGTGAAGACAGCACTCTTTCTCTTAAACAGATAAAGATAATTCAAGGAGATATTGACTACTTGAATTTTATTTCCACTGAGGACATAACAAGAAGAAATTAATTTATGTCAGCAGAAAAAGGATTTTCATTAAATTTAAAGAAGAAATTCTGCCCAGGAAAAGTTATTAAACACTTAGATGGAATACTGAGAGGAAGAGAAAATGAAATTGCATTGGTTTATACAGGCATTGTTTAGACAAAGGGCAGATTCTCATATGGGAAAGAGAGTGTGGAGAATGTATATTCAGTTATTATTGAAAAAGAATGAATTATAAGTTCAGGGCATGTCCTCAGGAGGTCACATAGCCCTGGTCTGAATGCCAACTGTGCAATTTCCCAGGGTGTGAATGGAGTTATTTTAAAAAACTCTCTGTGCCTCAGTTTTCTCAGCTGTAAATTGGGGGAAATCGCACCTACTTTAAAGGGTTGTGGGAGGATTAAATGAATTAGAATATATAAAGAGCTTAAAATAGTGCCTGGAACAGGGTATGAGTTATGCAAGATTTTGCTATTGCTGTCCCTGTTGTTAGTAGGATCAAGTCCAATGACATCTTGCCAGAACATACTAAGGAATGATTATATTTTATGCGACTCTAATTTTAGATGATAATGTATTGTCTTTGTCTTTTCCCCTCCTCCTAGCTCTCCAGCGCAATCTCAGGTCTAGCAGTCAAGAAATTCATGTTCTAGTCCCCTCCTTCACTAACCAGATGTGTGATTTTTCTTATTTTAATTCACTAGTTCTTAGTATTCTTGTTTCAATTTCTGTTCTTTCTCTCTCTCTCAATTTATCTTCTTCTCCAGCACTCATTTTCTTCCCCAATCATCTTCTTTTCTCCTATCTCCTGTTCCTCTTTCAGTCCTCAGTCTCATTTTCTCAATTATTACACATCCTAAGCTCCACAACTTCCCTGAGGTCTCATCATCCTTCCATCCTCCATCCCCTGTGGGCAGAAGACACTACAGGACTGTATATTTGGCCCCAATCCAAATCTTTATTGCCTCGATTTAGGAAGAAACACAGCATTTTCTGTGTCATACAAACAAGGACTTTGTCCAGGATGGATAACATTTTGGGTCTAGGAGAAGGGGAGGTGCCCATCACTCTTTATTTCTAATGACCTCTGGGAAAGCACACAGCTCTCAGCTAACAGTCAGAGAGAATTGCCATTCCCAGATGAAGAATTACTCATATTCTTGAAGCTCTACCTCTTGTCTGTGTTTTTATGAAGGAAATCAGTATAGAGAGTAGAAGAGAAAACAATGGATGAAATTCAAGTGGAAAAAAAAAAAAACATCAGCAACAATAAAAAACAACTTTAAATGTTATTTGAAACCAAAAAATAGAAACTGTGATGGAAACAGAAAAGCCATATTATTTTAATTCCACCATTCTAATCTAAACAAACATTGAAGAGGCCAGAAGAAAAGAAAATTAATGATGTATGAATCTAAAAATTCTCATATGATAGAAACTGACCAATAAGGCATATTAAAACTTACACATGACTCCTTTAAATATTAACAACTAAAATTCTTATAGATTTTCCAAATACTCTGGTAAGAGAGATTTGGGAACTGTTTTTTACCCAGATCACTCTTTTGAAATATCCCTGTGGTGGTTGGCTTATTTTGAACTCACTGGGAGCTCATTAAATGAGTTTAACCCCGCAGTTTTCTTATGGATAAAAGTTTTAAAATATCATTATTAATATTAGCTTAATTTTTTCCATGTGTTTGAACATAATTGTGGCTCATTCCAATAAAGAGTTAAATAATAACTAATATTTAATAATGATAGGTAAAATTCCATCAAAGCAAATTACTCTTGGTTACTGTCAGAACAATCTTAGAGCAAGACTTAATATAGTCAGATTTTCATATAACCCCCAGGAATAGTTAGGATATTCTCAATCAATAATATGAAAACGGTACTTTGTAAAAACTCCAAAATTTCAAATCCCATGCCTGGTCACAGAAAGTCATGTGTCTTACTACAAACACAGACTTTTTAGGTTTCTATGGTCTTGTGTAGAAAAAAATATATATTACATAGACTATTTAAAATCATAAAGACATATTTTAATGACATGTTTAACCAATATATTTGTGAAGATTTTAACATGATTTCAAAGACTTTTTAAAAAATGCTTCTCTGCTTATATAATTTTTATATATGTCATATTTTTGTATATATCTCTGTGTTTATAAACATATGTACAATCATTTATATATGAAAAGTACATGTTTCCATCATTTTAAAAATCTTAGTACTCTAGGTCACAGGAAGTTGACCCAATTTTTAAAATAGGGGTTCATGTCTTAACATTTGCAATGTACAATATGTTACATCCTATTTTTACAATGTTTTCAGTTGTATAGATTAAACATTTAGTCCCTTAAGGTTCACATGCAACGATTTTAAATAGTCACATTATTTCCTGGGAAACAAACAAACCAACCAATGGTGCATTCAGATAAAGAGTCTAAGCTGAAAAGTAGTATCTTCCATATGGCAGCTATAGTTATATGCTACCATGCCAGCTATTTCCCTAAGGAAAGTCCAGGCATGCTTAATTATAGAGAGACATCATTACTTAGGAGAAAAACATGAGTCTTTAATTTCCTTGCCTCTGCTGGACTGGGGCAGTTCATTCTGCTGAATCCAGCAAAGTCTGAGTAACACTTAAGCTTAGCTGGTTCCACATACAAGGCCTGGTCTTGTTAGGTCACCCACAACAGCAGCTCCTAAACTGTGATCAGTGTTGTTTCTGTTATGGAATGTCATCCACACAGAATTCATTATGCCTATAATTAAATACAGAAAGCCCCGCCTGATGTTAGGGCGCTTGTGAAGCAACTGTTCTTCTTGGCAGCTCCTCCTTTAACTTTTGGACCACCAGATCCCTCCTGGGAACCAACCTAAGAAAGTGCTATTTGAAGTTGCACTGGTTCCTGTAATGTGGCGTCAGTGTATTTCTAATTACAGTCCAGACAGTTTTGAGCACAAGTTACTAGACAAGAGTCCGGGTCAGCATTTTGGCTTGCCAGGTCAGTCTTGTTCTCCTCCCACTTCTTTCCAATAATAGCTTCTCATATATACCAGAAATAGCATAGGGAATAGATCTTTCTAACTCTAAGAACTGCTCCTGAATTCAATTTTCAGCAATGTGTTGGGAAGCCAAACTTATCCAAAAAGAGACACTACCTTCTCATTATGTAATTTCAATTAAGGGCCCAGTGTACCATCATCTAAACCTTCAGCTGAACCACATTCTACCTCAGCAAGTCTAAGTGTCTGCTTATGTGATGGGGATAGATCTTTGTACTTGTGCTAAATCACCATGGACTTTGATAATTTCAATAATGTTATCCCCCAGACTCTGAAGTGGATGCAAATTCTGTGTTGCTGGTTTTGTGAAAACTAAGTATTTTCATTTAGGAGATTAAAAACTGTAGTTCTTCAGATGCAATATACTGGGGCTTTACTTCTAGTTGCATTAAAGTAAAATCAACCCATTAAGCATAATATTAATAGAAGGTCAGCAAAAGCAGCAAATAAGCAAGTTATAGAAACAAAGTGCAATGAATCCTGACAAGCTATTCTGTTTCATTATTATCATGACATTACGAAATGGCACTAAATGTAAGGGTCTGCCACAATCTTCAGTTCTGAAGTCTTTATTATAAGTCAGCCATTCATATCAGCAGCAAGCTGACAACACAAAACAAATTCCCAGCATCCACTAGCTGTTTATTAAGTAAAACAGGTTATGTCATATAATGGACAGAGTTGCCTGCTGGGGCAGTGGACACAACTGGGCTCAGATTTCAGCCCTGCCATGAACTATGCGCCTTTTGGCAAGGCAGCTTGTCTAATCCACAATTTTCTCCTCTGTAAATTGGGAATTTTATAAAACCTATTCACGTAGAATGTGTAGGTATAAATAAGGTTAAGATGGACAAAGCACACTGTACAATGCTTTTCACTCAGTAAGCACTAAACAATAAATAGAATAACTTACGATTCTAAACAGAGCAATTTCAAATTTTTTTCAAACACAAGAGGTGCTTATGGCACCAAGAAAGGAGGGGCATCTAGTGCACCTTTTGAAATAATTTTATGTCTAATATTTTGGGGGAGAAACCACATATTTTTGTAGATTTGGAGAATATTATGAGAGTTATGGTTAGATTGGTAATGGGTTTTTTTTCCAATATTAAATTATTTTATTTGTTCAGATTTTACAAAGAAGAAACAAGGAGACGAATGCCCTCTTTATTCAGCTTGTCTGTACCAATGTATCAGTGTGTAATAAGAAAACTCCACCAAATCTTATATATACTATTGGGCATGAATTATCTAAACTTCCTCTAAAATGACCCCAACATAGATTTATAGAAACATGTTTAACATTTTCACTATTAACATTTACAACACTTTATAGCCATCTACCCTTGCTGCCATTAGATATTTCTTCCCAATGTTCATGTTTTTCTGGGAGTTTGCACCTATTAACTATTCATACTCTGAAATAAGTTAGCCTAAGTTCACAATGTATTAGTTGCCTGATTATGTGTTTCTCGATTTACAATCTTGAAAACTGAAATGCAGAGTATCAGTGATCTCACTCTACTTTTAACAGTGATTTAGAGGCAATGCCACATCTGGAATTTAGTTGTTCAGACATCCTGCCACATTCTGTTTACCCACACTGTATAAATACCAAGGCAAGAAAAGGATTTGAGAGAGCACTGCACCCATTCCCATATTCAAGTAGAACACATGGAATCTATGCCTAAGAGAAGTGAGAAAAGAAAAAGCCACGCAATTTCTGAAGAGCTCTAATACGATTATCCAAAAAACTTCCCAAAACCTAATTGGGACATTTTAAGGCTTACTATATAGCAAAGACCAAGAAATTTACCAATTCTTGTGTTTTGAGTAATAGAAAAGGGACCGAGCTGTAAAATTATACGTAAGTACACAAGAAAAAAAGTATATGAGGTTTGCATAATATTGTTTTGTACAACAAACTCCAAACATTTAGAATGTGTGCTGAAGTGAACATGAATTGAAAATTTTTAGACCGCAAAAATGGCTTATTCTTAATTATGTCAAAACCACGTGTGCACTTCTTGAAAATGAACTTTGCAGAGAAATTTCAAACAGCAGCTTTATATCTCTAGAATAAAACAAAACGTTAAGTATCTATGATACTTAATTTTCAATGAACATTTATAGGAGTTAAAGTGTGGCCACCAAATGTTTACTGAGAAAAGGATACAGAATGGGTCAATGACTGCTTTTCAGGAACTAGTGTAGCTCAGGGTGCTGCTTCTCACAATACAGCTAAGAAGAGCATAAATATTATATAGTGTTAGTCCTTTCTGTAGTCAATCAGGAGTTATTTTTTTATCAGTTTATTATCACACTTCCTATAAAGGTATCCAAAACTGGAACGTGATTTCACTGGCATATATATAAATTTATGATAAAAATATAAATCTGTTTATAATAACTGTAAGGATATCTTACTTAAGCTTTTAAAGCTCGAATATATTACCTAGCTTCTCAGCAGATACATGTAAATAACTTTAACTTATAGGAGAGCCTCAAAGACAAATCATAAATAGAATAGGCCCATTAGATATCTATACCTACACACTGGAATAAATATAGTAAGAATCACTATTTGATTATAGGATTGAGATGAATGAATGTATTAGTTTATGTGGAGGGTGATAGTTTTTACAAATGCTTTTGTGTTAAAGGCTTTCTTAATAAAAATTCTGAAACAGAATAAATCAAGAATTAAGTACCTATGTACTATTTTTCTTTATTGAAGCAGTTAAAATACTGAAAACCTAGAATAAAATCAATCAATATACACTGTCACAAGAAAGGCATATTGAGTAAGGCTCTTGGAGAGGACAACATAGTATGACATTGCCAATGGGCTCCAAAAGCCTATAGATATGCTAGGTTTATCTGGGGAAACTACACGATAAACCACAGAAAGGGTTCTGATAATTTTCACAGACAGAATCAAGTGTTCCTAACAATGAATGCCCTTAGATTTCTATATGTAACCAAACTCACAAGATTCTAACTTCCTTAAAGAAAGAATCTTGTTTTTCCCTACGTTCCCCTTGTTCACTCTACAGCTTACAGTGGATGCTTAAACAAATTTTATTAACTGACAAACAGAACACAATGTTTTCTCTTTTACTCTGGCCCCCTATCAATGTGTTTCTTACACTGTGGCCAGAGTGACATTTTTGAAGTATAAATTTGACACCTTCCACACTAAACTCTTTCCATTATTTTTTCCATCACAATTACCATAAAGAGTCAAATCCTTGATATGGTCTAGAAGGGCCTGCAAGACCTGGGCCTACTCCTCTAAGACCTCCATATTCCAGGGCCTTCTCTCAGTTGCCTGAATATGCCAGGCCAACTCCTATACCAGGCTTTTGTAACTAGTTTCTCCTCTACATTTCCATGGTTTACTCCTTCTCATCTCTCAGATTTAAACCTCAATCTTCAGGGAAACCTTCTTTGATTAGGTTAGTTCACACTATTTTAAGTTCTCACAATACTATGTATTGTGTATGTATCTTGTCTTCCAAAATACATACCACCATTTTAAGTTTCCATTTACTTTTTAAATACCTACGTCTCCTCATTGGAATGCAAGGTCTAGCAAAGTAAGAACTATTTCTGAGAGTTTACTCACATTTTTTTGTACCTGAGCCTGCTACTCAGACACATAAAAAGCATTCAATTATGTGCTGAATAAAGAAATGAATGCAGAAATGACTGAGTGAATATGGTTGTCTATCTGATTACCTTAGTAAAGTCATAGAAAGCATGGGCTTTATTAAGTGACATCTATCATACTACCATGTTTAGTAATATTTAGTAATTAGCCATTGTAAGGGTATGTGTTTATGTCCATTTAAATAGGGAAAGTAAATAAAAGTGACACTGAAGAGTCTAGTATGAAATTTTAGTATAAATGACCCTAAAATACATGAAACCTGGAAATCATTTTTAAAAGTATAACTTTACTTCTTATTGATCAGCTTTTTATTCTCATTTTTAAGCTAGATAGCCACGAAATTCACTAATTCTTTTAAGCTGCTAAGAAACTATTAGTCCTCTTAAGTAGAGACTTATTTAAATAATAATGGTCCTGGGGCACTTAGATGAGCATGATTCACTGAAAAAGCTATGTACCCCACAGGCATCCATCATTCAGGAAAGAGGACATTCTTGGATACTTGAGTTCTGAGGCTCATTTTCAGGGTCAAAGAACGTAAGTGATATATAGGTTAGTTCTATCTCATCAGCCATTTACACATTTTTTTTTTTGAATAATGCCTGAACCTGAAAAAATATCAACCCTCATAAAATGAAAATCTCATTCAGGAGAGAAGATAATATAGGGTTCTAGAATGAGAGTGCCTGCACTTGTACGCGGGCTCTGCCACTAACCTGGTCATGACACATAACTTTTCTTGTGTTCTCTTTCCATCACTACATAAATAAATAAATAAAACTTGCTAGGCTTGAATAAATTAGAGTAAGGATGAAACTGAGCTTGTTAAATAAAAATATTCTAGAAAACCATAGATGTAGAAGTTGTTGCAAGAAATTCTGGGCCAGAAAAAAAAAGAGAGAAAGAATATTATTATTGCCTTTTTAGTAGTTCTAACTGTATTTTTAATATGAAGGCAACTAAATAATATTAGACTTTATTAAGTTAAAAAAGAAATTGTGGTTAGAAAAAGATATAATTTGAATCTTATTTAATGTTTGTTTTAATTTTTTTCCCTAAATTTTCTCTAATGAATGTGGATTTGTTTTCAAATTAGTTTTTAAAAAGGATGTGGCAATCAGTGTAAATACTGGCTAGAGGCAGGGCTCCGCTCATACTTCATCTGAATAGAAACCACCTATCCCTGGCCATCAATACAAGATTGGTGTTGGGAGAAGCATCCATTCTCAATTATTTAACAGTCACTTAACACACATGAAATAGAGAAAATACATAAAAATGGAGCCAATCCTTCTGGGCAGATGGACTCTGCCTTTATCGGTCCATCTCCCATTTCTGTGATAATGAAAAGAATCCAGCCTTTTGTTTTCCTTTCATGACTAGTGGTGATCTTTGCACTCCGTTTTCAGATCAAATTTTCAAAACGAATCAATGCTCCAGAACCATCCTGATGGATTTTCTTTTCTGAATTGAATTACTTTAAGCATCAGGTACTATATTGCTCAATTATGTATCTCAGTAATTCCAAATTCTTCCTTTTATGGAAAGAGCCTATCCACTGGCAAAACAAAATGCATTTCAGAAACATTTAATTCTGCTTCTCTTCAACATATTACTTTTGCCACGCTTTCTCCACTCTTAAGTGTTCCTGATTATGCATGATCCCTGGATCCCTACATTTAAAATGCACAAGAAAATAAAAAATTTTAATTTAAAACACCCTCCCACACAGAACAAGCTGTCATTGTGTCATATTTGTTTCCTAATTTAAGGAAGGAAGTTATATCTCATGCGTCCTTCATTAAATTTTCTGCTCTGTATTTTAAAGTGGCAAAGGGATATGTAGAGCAATTTTTCCCATAAAAAATGTTCTTTTAAAAATATATATTTCTATTAATCAGTGAAGAGATATGGAGCTTCAAATTATAATACAGCAAATCATCATATTTACAGCTACTCCATTCAAGATCTACAATTAAATTAGATATGGGAGAGGAAAAACATGTACTGTTTTATTTTTGTAAAACCTAACTATAAAGCCTGGTACTAAATCCATGGAAATTTACTGGCCAAGCTGAAGTGCAGTCTAGCCCATGGAATACACAGTCTTCTATAATTACTAAAGCCAAAACATACTGAAAACAAAAACCTTCATGAAGGCAGAGAATAATAAAATAACCCTTTCTTTTTTTTTTTTTTTTTTTTCACATAAACCCATGAAGGCTACAGAACTCTTCTTTTTCTGATGACCAGTTTTTTCCTTCCTAACAAACTCCCTTTGCTGTTTAAACAATTACAAATTTTATCAAGTCTTCATTTCTCTTCAATTCAGATGAGAGAGAACTGCCAAGTCTAATAAGATTCACAAGGGCTAGTTCCTCTCAGAAGTGTCAGGAAAAAAAAAAAAAAAAAAGAGCAGGAGAAGACATTATACAATAAAATTCAGCCACACATACAGCTTTTGTCCTCACAGCTTTCAAAATCAGATTTAATAATTAATCTCCTTAAAAACAATTACAGCCATAAATGTCATTTATCCATGTGCTGTGTTGATCTGACCCATGCACTATCTACTTTAAACCCTGACACCTCTGTTGCTCAGCCACAAATATATCTATACTTCATCTTTTTCATATCAGTCACTTTCTGGTCATAGGCTTTTCGGTATTTATACAGTATTTTTCCTTGGTCATTGTCATGTAGCAATGTTGGAGACACAAGAATGAATTTTATTTATTAAGGGGAGAAAATAAAACTTAGGTATGATTTTTTTTCATTCCACACTTTCAATCCTTAAAAACAAGAGAATTTACAGATTGGCCTCCACTACTCAGATAAATATCATTAGCTAAATGTACTCAGAAAATCTCTTACAATCCTTCATATTCATCCCTTATTAGCCTACAGAAGCTTCCCAGTCCAACAACGTCTAAAGTTCTGTGTTATTTATCTTTCCAAGACATCTGCTAATTAAGAAATATGTTATTTAATCTCTAACATTTCTAAATATTAGCTGACCTGTCTCCCACTTCAAGAAATCACAGAAATCACATAATTTTTCCTAAACTGACAAAAGTTGGACTTGGACAGAACCAAAGAAACTAACATTAATTCCAAAAACCCTCCGCCCGCTAATCCAGAAAACCTTCACATGTGCCCCCTCCCACGCCCCCTTTTCCACAACCAGGAGCAGGACTTTCTACTTTACTTATAAAAGGCAAAGCAGTTCCTATGAATCCTGTTCCCCTTCTGTCCTTTACCACGAATAACAAACGTGGAGATTCTCAACCACAGTGAACCTCTCCTGCACTTCATTCTTCACCAAATGCGTGCCCCATCTTCTAGATGCTTATCTGCACCTTAGGGGGAACACCTGTGTGTTACAGACTCGGAGGCGGCAGAGGAAAGCACAGCAGTTATTCAGGCGAGCCATGGCCCAATTAAGTTGGGGAGCAGCGTGACAAAGAACCCGAGGAATCCTGAGAGGTCATTCTACTTGCCACTTGTAAGTAAGCGGGGTTGGCACGAAGGGTTCCCATGAGAAAACTGAACCCGGAAATGGGGCTGCTCGACCATTAAGAGGACGCCAAAGGAGGAGCGGTGGGAGGTGATAAGGCAGAGAGGCCAAAAACAGGTCTTCACCTTGAAACTAGCTGAAACGCACTGTCCAGAGAAGGAAGACCCCATGCACCAGCCGGCCCTGCCTCCCCGCGCCCTGCCCAGGCCGAGGCCCCCGTGGGTCAGGCGTCGGGCCTTACCTTGGCTGCAGTCCTTGCCGCGGAAGCCGGTTCGCGAGCAGTCGCACACCGCCTGGTCGTCCACCACGGAGCACACGCCTCCGTTGAGGCACACCCCGCCCTCGCCCTCCTCACCAGCCTCACACGGGCTCCCCCCGCCGCTGTTGGGCGGCTCGTCGTCCAGCTTCACCTCGCTGCTGTCCACGGGCAGCGCCTGGGAGGAGTTGACCCTCACGTCGCGAATCCACCCTTTAAAGGGCTCTCGCTCCCTCACAGAGGCCAGCGTCAGCTTGAGCGCAGCCGCGCGCAGTTCCGGGGGCAGCCCCCCCACGAAGAGGCCGCTGAACACCGTCATGTCCCTGCGCTTCGACTTGACCTCCACCCACTTGGCCTCCACCTGGTCGATGAAGAGCGTCGTGTTGCGGAACTGCCGGCGGATACGCACGTTGTGCCACGCGCCGTCGTTGACGGGCGTGTCAGCCAGCAGCGTGGCCGGCTCCGCGCAGAAGATGGAGAAGCTGAGCTGCAGGCGGCCGCCGCGCGTCAGGATGAGCTCCAGGAAGTCGCAGAAGCCCTCGTCGTCGAAGTAGAGCACTAGGCCGCGGGCGCTGCGCGTCTTGAGCTGGAAGCTCATCTCGCTCTCGCAGCAGGCGTTCCACTTCGGGAAGCGCGTCCACTGGCCCTCAGCGCCCGGGAACTCCAGCCCGCTGCCCAGCTCTGCCCAGCAGCCCAGGAGCAGCAGCGAGAGGCACAGGAGAAAGCAGCCCCCGCGCTGGAGAAGCGCCGTCCCCATGCTCGGAGCTGGGGTGCGGCGGGGGGGTGCCGGGGCCGACAGGGTCAAAATGGTCCTGGACACCGTGATGTAGAAATAAGGGTCCGGAAACAAGTAGGGTAAGGGGATGGGCAGGAGTGGGAGGGATGCACCCTCCTTTATCTAGCTCTTTTTTTCTTCTTCTTCTTCCAGCAACCCCTCCCTCTCTCCCGATAGTCCCCTCCCAACTGGAAAACGTAGACCCCAGTTGTACAGGGCAGCAGCAGATCTTCCAGACCAAAGGGAGGATACACTTTGGAAGCAACGTTCTGGAAAAGGCGTTAACAGAAGGTCAAGGGAAGTCACTTATCCATCTGAGTCCGATGACCTAGTTCAAGGGCATCAGTGGTGTCAACAGATGCTTCACTCCTCAAATACTATCATCTACCAGGTACCATCAGTGGTACCCGGCAAAAGCGAAGCAGTTAGACTATTGAGAAGCAAATACTTCTCAGGGAAATACAAGAAACCAGCAATGAACCAGGATCCTTGGATACTTGTAAATGCCTCAAGTGTTTCTCCTCCAGATGTGCTGTCCCAAACCAGAAGGGAGAGAAAGGTTCCTTGCCTCTTTACGGGCACCACATAACCCCTGAGTAGCTTCAAAGGCCTGCTTCTTCTGTCATATCAGGGCTTCCTGCATCACTGTAGCCAACGCAGAATTCCTTATGCATGGCCTCACAGGCTGGATTTTACTTCTCTTTTTCCCTCCCCAACATTAAGGTTCGAACCCAGAAGCTGTGGAATAGCCAGAAGCTGTTAGGTGTCACAACAGCTCCTCTTCTTTCCTTTCTCCCTCTGCAAGGCCCAGCTAAGATGCCAGCATATCAGTTTGTTGGGTGTTGGTGATGCATTTTGGTTTTGTCTTTTTATAAGGACCCAGAAAATCTGCAGAAAATTAAAATAGAAATTAAGTTCTAAAGTCATTTATAGTATCATATAAATCATTATTCAGCTCAGAAACCAGGTAAATAACCAGAGTTCTTAGGAAACCAGAGTTAACCTTCCTGGAAGGGGCTTGTTTGTCCTGATCTATCAGGGAAGACCTAATGCCTCCTAATAGTTAATATTGCACTTTTACAATCAGTCATTACACCCTTGCAGTTTATTATAACTGTTAATAGGTAACCCTCTCAGAATTTTATAGAGATAGGTTTATGGTTATCTTTTACTTTTTCTGAGAAAGTTTAATTCTTAAAATATAAGAAGAAGAAAAGACCCTTTTAGGGACTTCTGCTTATGATGTGTACTGATAATATGGACAATAAAAATACAACCTAGTCAAAACTCCATTAATACAGATTTTACAACAGGCAAGGCAGATCAAACTGCAACTGGAAGCTGCTGGCTTGGATTTGTATAGCATTCTTACCATTTTATGTTTTTCACAGAAAGCATATCGATAGTTTCTTGGGATTCTCTTTTAAATTTCAAACAGTATTTTCCTCCTTTTATTAAAGGAATAATCTGTTATAGGAGAAGTCATCCAACCGGAGTCCTGTCTATATGGGGCAGCATTTATGTCTCAATTGCCATAATATTAACTCCTTTAAAGATGGGTAAAGTATTTAATATTTTGCCAGCAGTTATCTTAACTCCTCTTCAAGTCCTTATCTGGCTGTCAGTTCTTGGAATCTGTGTGGTCAGAACAGTAGTTGGCATGTGTGTCACCTTGCTGCTATGCCTCCAGAATGCTAAAATATAAAGTCATATCTTTGAATCACTCACTATAAAATTACCTCTTTATTTAACTCTAATCTGACAGGTTCCTGAATTGGTACAGAAATCATAACTAGTGCGTTGCTTTTAAGTCTTTTTTTTTTCCCCACCAAAAACATTACTCTCACATTTTGACACACCAAAAAAAAAAAAAAAAAAGGTTCATCTGGTCATGTCAAGCATGTGTCATGTCAAATGCATGTGTTTACATGCATTTCCCTCAGCTTTTCCCACTATACTACACCACTCCCTGCACACACATACACACACACATTTATTGCCTGGACATAGAAGCTCACTATCCAATTAACACTTTTTTTTCCTACAAGCTGAAACTAGCAGTAATTTATGGCACCGCATTGTGCTGCTGCTCCTCCATGGAGGGAGCTGAGAGCATTTCTCTTCAGTACAGAGCAATCCCTACAGGTGTCAGCTGAGAGCCACCACCAAGCCAGGGGATCCCACTTCAAGTTCCTCCCCAGATGAAATTGATGACTGGTTCTCTCTTTTTCAACACAGATACAGCACAACACATACATAGACATACACATTGCCCAGTAGAAATAAAAAAGACATAAAAATCTCAATTGCTTATTTATTATGGCTGATACACTTCACACCATCAGCAATCACCAGCCATATCTTGTCTACTTCTATGCCAAGCCCAAAGAAAGGTGCTCTTAAAAATCATCCTAAGATAGCATATTATTCAATATACTCTCATTTTTTAAGTGGATTCGGACATCTGCCAATTTTTCAGTCATTTGCAAAATAAATCTGGAATTTTAAGATCAAGAGTAGTGCTTTGAAACCATCCAGAAGCTTATGTGTTAGAAAACCTTTGTGTGTGTGTGTGTGTGTGTGTGTGTGTGTCTCAACTAGAGCCGATTATTTTATTAATTAATATTATATGATCACAAAATCTTTCTTCACCCCCTCTCCTGCCCTCCTCCACTAATGCACACCTTGACAATTTTTTTAAGGGATAGAGAGTCGGGGGAACACATATATATTCTTACCACTGGGGAGGTCAACTGACTCTCCCAGTTCTTAGAGGAAGCTCATTGTGGGTGATAGAGTATCTGTATTTATATGGAGAAAGGATTCTCTCTAGGTGCCGGAAAAACCTGGTGAGTTCACAAATTAGAGGATGAAATAAAAGGATCTGAAAAACAACCTAATGCAGCCAAAGGAAGAAGCGCTCTAATTCAAAAGCAGACTAACAGCCTCATTAATCTTTTCTTTCATTTCCAGAATCAAATTCATTCCCAAGCCACTGGAGGGATCAATACAGTATGCTCATCCGCTGCAGTTGCATTTATTTTAATATGTTTATAACACACATACACATATGCACACGTATCTGTCCATGCATCGTTCAATACATACCACCACAAAGAAACTGAAATCTTTGGGATAATTTTTAGAAGTGCCTTTTCCCCCCTCGCTTTTACAAAGTCCCTCAATACCAATGCACACCCAAATTCTCCCTGGCTTTCCCGCCCAGTCTCTAAGCTCCATCTCTAATACCAGTGCAGTTTCTTGGAGCCTGGAGTCAACTGCACAAATTAAGGGCTCATGGGGAAGAGAAATAAAGATGTAGATACGGATATAATTTATTGCTTTGGTTTCTAACTTGTCTATTTTCTTTCTTTTGCCAATAAATCACTGCATTCAGCCTTTAAGTTACTACCTCAGTTCCACCATCTCATCTTCTTGCCATCTATTTAAAAAGCTTCATGCAAAACAACGAAGATCTATACTCCTCCACCCTCCCACCACCCATCCTTCCTTGTGCATTTGTGGCAGATCCTGGCTCAGTTACTAGGGGGAAATATATCCTTCTCCAGGTTGCCTCGCCCCATCCCCTCCCCCAACCCAAATTGAGCTTCTTTACCTGCCCGGTATTTCCCCTTAGCTCGACCCAGAGCCTGAAGCATGCATCGGTCAAAGCGAATTTCCTGAGGTCTGTGGATAAGGCGACTGCCGCTGCCTTTTCAGAGGCGTCAGGCTTGAGCGTCTATCTCCAGGAGTGCGGGAGGGGAAAACAGGCAACGGAGGGGAGCAGGAGGAGGAGGAGGAAGAGAGGGAAAGAGCTGGGAAGGAGGAGGCAGTGGTGGAGCCTGAGAAGGCTGGGTTACGTGACGCCGGGTGCTGTCCTTCTGAAAGAGAAGGGCGGAGCTGAGCTCTCCGCAGTACCATGGAGAGCGGCGGGCCGTCCTCAGGCGAGGATACCGCTGGGCTCCGCCGGCGGGCGCAGCCCCTCCAGGTCGGGATGCTGCGGAGGGAGGTGTTTATACCTTTGCTTCGTCCCTTTGCAGGGGAAGCCCGATCCTGGAGGCGGGGACCTGCCGCAAGAGCTTCTAACTTGTCACCACCCACCCTCCCCCGAGAGAGAGAAAGAGAGAGAGAGAGAGAGAGAGAGAAAGGGAGAGAACCGGAGAACCACGTAGCCTACTGAGCATGCCCAGGCCCCTGCTAGACCCACGGAAACCTGTGTGGAGATTCCACTTCTCCGGGGTTTAGTCGTGATTGGGCGAGGGTACCTGAAAGGGTGCCAGGGAAGAGCTCGGCAGCTAAAAGGAAGGGAGCAAGGAGTCAGTGATTGAGATGAGCTCTGGTTTTACTTGCGCGCTTTGGTCTCCTGTTCGGAACCCTTGAAAAGCTGCAGCTTTTCGAGGAATGCAGGGACAGGCAAGACTCACACAGTCGCTGGCATTTCCCCCAGATCCAACGTCCCTGCCCCACCCCTTACTGTGGACCGAACCTGAGTGATCTCTTCAAATCTTCACGATCTGCCTAGGCTGTGCCAAGAAGACGTGAGAGGGACCTACCCGGCTAACGCGCCAACTTGGAGACCAGACTCAAGTCTGTCTGACAGGGTGCTTTCTGCGACAGCCTCTTGTCTTCCCCAGCTTTCCGTGCTCTGCCTTGGCCACGGGCATTCTGAGCTGAATCAAGTTCTCTACCTGTTTAACTCTTGTCTCCGTCTCCTCCTTTCTTTTGCAGCTGGTAAACCCTGAAGGAAGTGAAACTCTGTGGGAAGCTCTAACCAAATCATTGGGCATGCCCAATAGGCATTGCTGGGTTTGGTGACAAAGGAGTTAACTCTCAGAGAGCTTGCAGAATAGGTGGTAGAAAAGTCCGAAGTGTGTGGCTTTAAATTACAGTTTGAGTGCTATGGACATTTAAATTCCTAACCCTATTATATTCTTAGCCTGCGTTAGTTTTAGAGCAGAAACAGCAGACATATTTATTTCAACACTGCAACCCTAACAGCTCCAGCCTCAAATGCTGTAGGATAAGACTATTGTCTGCCTCTAGGCTCTATAAAGCAAGACTGTAAGAACTAGACAAATTCAGGAGTACTGAAATAATATACATTCCAAATGCAATATTCTTTTCCTTCCAAAGAAACCATAATTCATTCTTATGATAAGTGTATTTATACTTTCACTACCTTTGTAAGAGTCTAAATAACTTGAAGGTAAGAACCAAAAGTTTTATTATTTTATTACCCTTAGAAAGGCAATGTGTCATGTGATTAAGTGTATGGGCACTAGAATCAGGTTGTCTGGGCTTGAGTTCCATCTCTGCCATCATTAGCTGTGACCTTCGGTAAGATACTTTACCTTATGATGCCTCAATCACCTCATCTTTAAAACAGATTCATTAATAGCTCCCACATCTGTTTGATATTGTGAAGATCAAATAAGTGGGCATAAGATATTTAGAACTGTGTTGAGTATATACCAGCTATTTTTATTAGTTTCAAACCTACTCTGTTCTGTTTGACTCAATGGAAGTCACTTCTCTGAAATCTAGATTTTATGGCCTTAAAATAGGAATACTAGTGATTGCCAACTCATTCCATAAGATTTCTCAGGGAATGGACTGAAGTAATAACTGTTAACCTGACTTTTTAAAAACATAAGTGAAAATTTAAATAATGTAGAGCTAAGTCTCAAATATAATACCTAACCTAAGTTTATGCAGTCGTTAAGTGAATTTGGACCCCCCCTCCACCCAAAATAGTCTACTTAATTCAGGGTCTTTTTAAAGAATTTTTCTATCATTTACCAGTAGGTTCTAGAGAAAACAGCATATAAGATATACCCCTATGGGGGTGCCTGGGTGGCTCAGTGGATTGAAGCCTCTGCCTTTGGCTCCGATCATGATCTCAGGGTCCTGGGATCGAGCCCCGTGACAGGCTCTCTGCTCAGCAGGGAACCTGCTTCCTCCTCTCTCTCTGCCTGCCTCTCTGACTACTTGTGATCTCTCTGTCAAATAAATAAATAAAATCTTTAAAAAAAAGACATACCCATATATGTCTAGTACAGAGGTAAACCATACTGCAAAAGTAAATGGAATGGAAAACCAATCTTTAAGAATTGAATCTAAAGTTTCCATGATGCCCCCCAGATCTTGTATGTATATTCACCAATGAATCCTATGGTGATGGCAGATTTCTACAAGCACTCATGAGTCAAAGCCCTATCTCTTACCTGGAATCATTAAAAAAAAAATCAATTGCCCCTATTGCATATGACCTGAACAATTATCTAATTTAATTTTGCCTTTGTAAATCTTGGTCTTACCTTCAGTTGGGCTACACAGATCTTCCACTGTATCATAGTTTTAATTGGGCTCTCTTCTGTGGTTTTGATTCAAATGTGCATTAAAATTCTTATTCCTCATGCATAAGTTTTAAAACAAAAAGTCCTCTGTGCCCACCCCTTACACACACACGCACACACGCACACACACAATCTAGACTGAGGAACTACATTATGTGCTGGAGTTATCTGCTTTGCAATTATCAGATTTAAAGTAACTACTGTATCTAGCTAGTCTAAGGAACATGGACAGGCACAGATCTGTTTGGGGTTTTTTCAGTTAATATGCAGAGAGGAAACTATCAGTATGTCCTTAGAATGGGAAAAAAAAATCTGAACATAATTTGATGATAAAAGCTCTTACTTTATTCTAAAGTATGACTTTCTGTGTTGTTTCTACATAAACTGCTCCAACTTTTTGAGACTTAGTTTAGTTTTCTCATCAATTAAATAGGGATAATGGCATCTCACTTCATAAGATTTGATGGGGATAACACCAATGTTTAATGTTAAGTGCCTACTCCATGCCAAACAGCACTTCAAGTGTTTTACTTACATTAACTTAGTTTATCACTAAAAACAACCCTATGAGGTAAATTCCAGAATTTCACTTATCTTGCCAATGAGAAAAGTGAAGCACAGAGGGATTGACCCACTCAAGCTCACATTTAGCAGGTATAAAGGATACAAATTGATGCCTGTGGTGTTAAACACCTTGTTATATGCCTTTCATCAAATGATCAAATATACCGAGCACACTGCTTGGCACAATGCAGATGCTAATGAGTGTTAATTCTTTTTTCCTTTCTAAGGGTTTCATCAAGAGGAATCTGGAAAATTAAATGTCAACTTTTTAATGTTGTAATGTCATTCTTAATGACAAATACTGTATGAAATATCTTAGTGAAAATAGGTGAGATGTTTTTAATGTTTTATTCTGTTGTTGTTTGTGGGTAAAATGTAAAATTATTCCTATAGATCTAATTTTGAGGCAATTTAACATTTGTCAGAGCAATCTAGTATTTTTCTAGAAAGGTGAAAACTAGGGTTACTTCCTCTCAAGTCACCTTAGAGAATCCACCAATTTTAGGCTACAGTAATGTGTGAAGGATTTTAACTCCTGCCCCTTGCTACCACTCAGAACAAATGAGATAATTGTGAAATCAAGATGGTTGTTTATGATTATGTCTGATTGGGAGAATTTCTGACAACCCAAATATAGAAACATAAGCAATATCTCATGCCATAAACTGGTAAACATTTTGCAACAATGAGAATGGAAATGCATGATCTCCATAAACAAATATATTTCCATAAGGTATTAAATATTAATGAACATTCTAATATGGAAACTGACTCCACACTAAAAATAAATGAAACTAAGTGATAAGATTTTTCTCACTGATAAATGAATACAGAGAGACTCTGTTTATTGCTGCAATCATAGCTTGTGCTTTAGCATTAGGAAATTAGTGTAAACACCTACTTTCTCAATTAACATTAAGGCAAAGTGGAGTCTTTGAGACACCCAGGAATCCCCAAATTGATATGAATTTAGAAGGTGGCTTTAACTTTACTAGTATAAATAATTTAAGAAGATGCACTGTAATAATGAGGGGAGGGGATAGGAGTTGTACGCATCTAATTTCTACTAAAGATGGTAAACAATTTAAAAGAGCAATAAGATTTGTCATGCTGAGGGCATTCTATTTGCTATGATGTAGGTAACCAAAATGAAGCCATTTTTTTCTGCTGAAAT
This sequence comes from Mellivora capensis, assembly GCA_004024625.1. NCBI lineage: Eukaryota > Metazoa > Chordata > Mammalia > Carnivora > Mustelidae > Mellivora > Mellivora capensis. Next base: position 22,097 of record PISX010008081.1, on the reverse strand, counting down.
AATGGTATTACTAGGGAGAGATCAGATTACATGGTATTCTCAGCTAAATTTCAGATTAATAATGAGTTCCTCTAACCAATTACAGTATCGTTGCATAATTGGAATGTTACTGTTTAGTTCAACAAGTTATTTATTTTAAAAATAAATATAACACTTGCTAGTTGGTTTGTGGCTAAATGTCTCTATCTGGTTTCCTTTACATAAACCAATATGAGTTTTCTAGTTAAAAAAGTTGATGGATAGTTAATGAACGTACTGCTATATATACCTCATTTTCAGCACAACAACTAGAGGAATTTCTAAATGCAAGGTAATGCAATCAGGTATAGGGATATAGACTCAGGTATAAACTGGAAAAAAAAACCACACAGGAATTTAAATATAGAAAAATCCACATAATTTCCTATGAAGTTGACCATGGTACTCTCAGGAGAAATAAGCAAACTCAGTATGTTACATGTCATACTCCTTGAAAAAAAATCTTCAGCATCATAAAAGTAAGCTACTTTCACATGAGTATATAATTTTTCAGTAATCATAAGATAGAATGTGATTTTAAAATGGCTACAAATAAGTAGAATAATGATAATTGTTAAGTTACCAAGCTCCAATAGAGAAGCAGATGGATAGGTACTTGAGACTAGTGGTTAAGTTCTAAAGGATGCACCTGCTAGAGAGGTTTCACTGTGGGAACCCTGCAGTGTATCTGATGGGTAATGTTTTTAAATCTAGGGCAGCACTAACACCTGGGTATGTTCTGCCATGCCTACTCCCACCCCTCTTTCCCCAACAATGATGAAAAATCTTTCTGAAGAAGGATAGCAGTTACCATGAGAAACCCCTGTTTGGGAGTTTCTCTCAAGATTAGTGGCATACCTGGGCCTGTCTTCATCATCTCCCTGTATAGAGAAAGTTATGTCTCCTTCTATATGGAAATTGGGTCCTTACCACCACCATCACCCCCACATACAGCCAACCCCTTCCATTCACAATTGCCAGATTTCAGGAAAGGAATTTTCTCATTCATCCGAATCTAGCCATACACTTATATTTTCATTGAGTCCCAGCAATCAGTTAATTTGTTTAACCAGTCCTGGTTTAATTTCTGTTACTATGGCTTTTGAGTGAAGAGCAGGAGAGTTGTTCTGGTTAATGATATAGCAAGATTCAGATCTTGTGTCTTGATCTGTTTAAGCTATTTCTACCCCTAAAAATCTGTGGAAAATCAGATTTCTGTGAAATATTTGGTAGTTGGCTTTTTAAACACATCCTGTGTGATTTTAGTTTATTTATGTTGTTTGTTCATTGTCTGTTTCCCATTCTTATCACTTTCCTGTTCTTATCATTAAGCTTCATTATTTTTGTAAGGGCCTCTCCTCTACTTTTCATGTTTACCTTTCTATCTAGTTTAGTTTGGTTTTTTTTTTTACCCTGTTGCATCTGCTTAATATTATTTTTGTTTCATATTATATATATAATTATTTAAACCTATAATTACACACATATATACACACAAATATTTAAATATGTAATCACACATATACACACAAACACTACTGACACCAACCTTTTAGTATTTCTGGATCTAGTTCCAACATTGGAGAGGGAGGGTCCCCTGCCCAAATCACCACCCCACCCCAACACAATACCAAGCGATTCTCAGACTCTGGCAGAGAATCTAAGAATTCAATTCAATTCTGACACTATCCACCCAGGGATGCCATCAGATTCTAGAGATTAAGGATTTAGTCCTGCAAGACTGTCCCCCAAACCCCCACTTCATATTCAAATTGTAAACCCCAAGCTGTTGTTACCTGTGCATCTGACTGGCTACAGATTGATGGTTCTAATGACCTCTTCCTTGAATTTGTTTAATTTGCTAGCGTGACTCACAGAACTCAGGGAAACACTTAACTTATATTTACCAACTTGTTAAAGGACATGACAAAGCATACAAACCAATAGCCAGATAAAGAGATACATAGAGCCAGATGTGGGAGAGAGCTTGGATCTTCTGTGCCCTCTCCAAGAGTGCCACTCTTCTCCAGATTTCTGCGGGTTCAGCATGCTAATAACTCTCTGAGCCTAGCTCTTTTGGCGTTTTATGGAAGCTTCATCACATAGTTGTAATTGACCAAGTCATTGGCCATTGGTTGATTCAACCTCTACCCCCTTTCACATGGCCCGAAGGTGAAAGAGTGGGACTGAAAATTCCAACCATCTGACCACATGGTTGGTCTTTCTGGCAACTAGCCCAACCTTTGGGGGAGGTCCAAATGTGGACTTCATTAATTAAAAAAACACCCATTTCACCTTTAGGAGCCTAAAGTGCTTTCAGGAGCTATCGATGAAGATAGAGAAAACTGAGAAATATATTTTGGTCATCTGAATAATCAAATATATATCTCTTGTAAATCAGATCACACACACAGAGTTAAATATGTTGGCAATAAGATAATGGTAGATATTAGATACACTCCATTGGAACTTCACAAATTAGAGTTCAGACACCTACTTTTTTATACAAAAAAAAAAAACCCACAAAAAACCTTAGGCTTTCGAAGTTACTTGTGATTCAGAATTGACAAGAGTTTTATTTTATAAGAGATTTATTCTTGCTGAAGGAAAAATGACAGTAAAATAGAGATGAACTGGACCCTAAATTATACTTGTGCACTTGATCTAGACATCCCACTGAATGAGACTGTAGGCAGTGCTAGGCAATTTAATTTTCTCTAGATCAAGGAGAGACCAAGAGATCAAGGAGATTGAAATGACTGACAAAGTCTGGCATGCAATATACATGAATTAAGTAAACAGAACTGGGGAAATGAAGATTGGTTGGCACTGTGGGCAACTAAAAATCACATACTTCTCTAAAAATTATATATAAATTTATAACATATAAATATAAATATAAATAAATATATATTCCTCAGCTCTAGCAACCTGTGTCATGTGGATCCACTGTTGCCAGGTCTTGACTTTTAAAGAACATTAGGAAATCTGGAATCTGAAGTAAAATCTTCTGATTTTAAAAATATTAGCTCATTAAAAATAATAACCTCCACGACCACTGTGCATGAGATAAAACAGATCTCTCTGCTGGTTGGAAATGGCACACAGGCTGCCTATGTGTCACATTCACTTTGTGTTCACATAGACCCATGCCAACTCACAATCATGTATTATTTTTCTCTGAGTTCAACACTTCAAATGATTTATTTACATGTTCTAAACATAGCCAAGGATATAGAATAGACTACAAGTACATACAATCAAGACTAAAAGTTTACCTTTATAATTATGAAGATGATTTCTTAGGTAGCTTGGCATATGAGAAGAAACAATGGATTCTGAATCACATATGTTTCTAGTTCTGGCATTGTTAATAGTTTCATTGACTACTCTACCCACATCTCAGCTCTTCTCAGTTTATTGCCTGCTTGATATATGTTGTGGGTTGAATTTTGTCCCCTGCAAAATACAAGTTGAAGTTCTCACCCTCAGTATCTATAACTACAACCTTTTTTGAAAATAAGGTCTTTGCAAATGCAATCAAGACTCCTTGGTAGAGTCTCAAGAAAGGACCAATCCTGCTTTCATTTTTATTTCATTTCAGATTTCTAACCTCCCAAATTGTGAGAAAATAAATTTATGTTGTCTTAAACCACCTAGTTTGTGATAATTTGTTATAATAGCTCTAGGAAACTAATACAATATACATGATAGACAGCTTGGGGAAATACAGGTATGGACAAACAAGTATAAGAGGTGATTTGCTAGATGAGTTTACATATACATAACTTGAATTCATATAACAACCTTGAGATATAGACATTCATTCATTCATGCATTCATTCATTCCCTCTCTCTTGCTCTCTTATTTTCTCATTTTCCCTCTCTCCCTCCATCTCTCTGTCTCTCTGACTCTCTTAACAAACTATAGCTTAGATGGGGTGCCTAGATGGATCAGTCGGTTAAATGTCCAACTCTTGATTTCAGTTCTGTTCACGATCTCAGGGTTAGGAGATGGAGCCCTGTGTTGGGCTCTGTGTGGGGCATGGAGCCTGCTTATGATTCTCTCTCTCCCTCTCCCATGGCACTCTCTCTCTAAAAAAAAATAGATATAGATATAGATAGATAGATAGATAGATATGGCTTGGAGATGCTAATTAACTTGCTCTGAAATTAACAGATTGCTTCTTGATGGAGTGATGATTAAATCTAAGACTAAAGCCCATATTCTTGTTCACTGCACCATTCTGTCACTGTACTTCAACAACAGAAAGCTATAAAATAGAATATAAAATTATTTTTCTGGAATCTTCTTTAAATATTAAGAGATTGAAAATAGGAAGAAAGAAAAATACCAAAACTGAAAAAGCAAACATATGTTATTGTATAATTCCCATTGCATTTTAACATAATTTATCATGTTAAATAAATTCCTTTCTAATCTCAATCTACTAATATTATTGAATTCCATCAAATGCTATTTCAACGTACTTTTATGCAATCATATAATTTCTTTTCTTTCCTCTGTTAAAGTGACTAATAATACTGGTTAAATTTCCAGTACTTTCCAACACTTTTAAATTCCTGCCATACACCCTACTTGTTCACAATATATTACTCTTTTATTAATTTTATTTGGGAATTTTTAAAAAGATTTTATTTATTTATTTGACAGACAGAGATCACAAGTAGGCAGAGAGGCAGGCAGAGAGAGAAGAGGAAACAGGCTCCATGCTGAGCAGAGAGCCCCAAGCAGGGCTCGATCCCAGGACCCTGGGATCATGACCTGAGCCGAAGGCAGAGGCTTTAACCCACTGTGCCACCCAGGCGCCCCTATTTGGGAATTTTTATAAAGGAATTCTACATATAAATTTATGAAAGAGAATGGCCTATAATTTGGAAACAAAATAATGTTATCCTTATAAAACAAAATGGGAAATGTTCGCTTTTTTTTTTCTGATGCTTGGTAATATTAACCAGTGAGGCCAACTAAACTAAGACTTTATATTTTTTTCATTCATATAGAAAATTTACAGATTTTCTATTTTCCCTAGTATTAGTAATTTTTAATCCTCTCTTTTTACCTTCGTAACTCATGGTAGGGAGTTACTAACTTTAATCATCTTTCCTAAGAATCAAGGTTTGTTAATTTTTTATTGTATATTTGTTTTCTATGTAATTGACTTCTGCTTTTAAAAAATATTTCTTTTATTTTCTTTAGGTTTAATGCACATTTTCTAACTTCTAGCTAAGTTCTTGAGATGCTTACTTATAATATTGTCATTTAAATATCTTCAAAGAAGATTCCCTGTTAGCATGACTTTAGCTACACCTGCAAGTTCTGATATGTGGAATTTTCATTATTATTTGGGTAAAAAATTGTATTTCTTCATTTTTTTTAAGATTTTATTTATTTATTTGACAGACAGAGATCAGGAGTAGGCAGAGAAGCAGGCAGAGAAAGCCGGGGAAGCAGGATCCCCGCTGAGCAGAGAACAGGATGCAGGGCTCAATCCCAGGACCATGGGATCATGACCTGAGCTGAAGGCAGAGGCTTAAACCCGCTGAGCCACCCAGGCACCCCAAATTTTTTCATTTGTAATGGTAATTTCTTTTTTGATACTTAGATACTTAAAAGTACATAACTTAATTTTCAAACATTAGGGTTTTTTCATAATACTATGGATCAAAAGTCATATTCTATACATCAGTTCTCTGAAATTTGTTGAGACTTACGTTAGGGGCTCATATACGTTAATTTTTAGGTGTCACACATACACTTGAAAGAATGTTTGCTCCATAGTTGTACATTAGTGTTCTATGTTGTCAATTAAATCAATTAAATTTTTTACCATGTAATTCATATATTATATATCCTGCATGTTCTATAAATTATTTTAATATATCTTGCTATAATAATTTCATATATTTAACATTCTTTGTCATTATATACTTGTATAAATTGCTGAATAAAAAATATAATTGTTATGTATTCTTGGTAGATGAATGCTTTAGTCAGTAATGCTAATACCCTTTTTATCTCTAGTAATGCTACTGGCCTTAAAGTTAATTTTGTCAGATATTAGTATAGCTAAGTTACGCAGTTTGAAAATTTAAAGTAGAATCTATTTGGTATTCTAAAGATGATAGTAATTGGTGAATCCTGTACCTAGTTGATCTAGACGTTAATTTTATTGACTTGTAGGAAATTTACCACTTATTTTTCATTAAAAATGTGAATAAGAATATATTTCGTGTGATTATATAATGCAGATATATATGCTTATAAATATACCTACAACCCACAAGGAGAGCCTAATGTTTTCCTATAATCTCATGAAGAGTAAATGTAGGTTTTCTAATTTCTACCTCTTTTCATATTGTGTCAGTTTATTAATTTTTATGATAATCATGTTCCAGGAACTAGACATATTGAAATCACCTGGGCTGTTCACTAACATACAGACTTCTAGACCAGCTCCACTATCTAGTGAATTGGAATTTCCTAAGAGTAGAGCCTAAGAATCTAAATTTTTTAACTTTCTGGTCCACATAATTTAATTGGTACTCTACTTGAGTACCAATGGGTATTAATCCTTCTGTTTGCCATTGGTATATATATATATATATATATATATATATATATATATATATATATATATGTGTGTGTGTGTGTGTGTGTGTGTGTGTGTGTGTGTGTACCTATATATCTATATCTATATATAATCTGTATGTTTTCAGTGTGATAGTTTGGTGGGATGATTCAGTCTTCCTAAAAGCTCTACCCATTTGCCAACTGACCTCCAAATGCATGGGAATGTGTGGCTGCTCTTCTCCATTTCATAAATAACAAAATTACAGAATAGCATTGTTATTACAGAATAACATCACATGAGCAGATTTCTCTCTACTACTTTTTCTGGGAAGTTTATGTCTCACGTTGTAATTTTTTAAAAGATTTTATTTATTTATTCATGAGTAAAGAGAGAGAGAAAAAGAGAGGAAGAGGCAGAGGGAGAACCAGGCACCCCACTGAGTAGGGAGCCTGATTGGGGCTCAATCCCAGGACCCTAGGATCATGACCTAAGCTGAAGGCAGACACTTAAACCTCTGAGCCACCCAGATGCCCTCATGTTGTAAATGTCCTACATGGGCATGGGAGGTGATATACAGAGCCAGACCAATAATCCATCTGGTTGTATAAAACACCATTCTTGCTCTAGAAATAAACCTAAGAGTAGGTACAGGAAAGACATATTCTTACTTCTTTTAGTACTAGTATCATGACTTATTGTTTTCCTTCCTGGAACTAACAGTACTTAAATTTTGGCCAACTTCACCAACACAAGACCAGTTCCATGAGCACATGTCAACCTCAGATGATAAAAGGGAGCACTTCCATTTATGTATCTACTTATATGCTCTGCATCATCCCCCCTTCCCTGTATATCTCTGTATCTTTGCATTTCTCTCCCTCTTTCTCTCTCTATATCCATCTATCTCCCTAGTCTTTGTGCCTCACTTTAGTTGCCCAAATTGAAATTTTTTTTTATTTGTTGATTTCACATACAATTCAACATTTGACACATTTTCTAATGTGTCTCACATTGCACTCATTAAAAAGCATAATCAAAGTCAATAAATACCGTTACTTCAAAGTTACATGTCCAGGAACTAATGTCTTTACTGCAGAATTCAAGTCTAGAAAAATCAGCTAGATAACCACATAGAAGTCCATTTGCAAATCAGAGCCTCTACAGTTACAACAAGAACACTTCTAAATACTTCTTAATAGCAGTTCTTACACATTTTCATTTGGAGCCACATTGTCTTTGAACTATTAGAATTCTTACTAGATAACTTTTGTGAAGAGGCTTAATGACATCAGAGCAGTAAGAGGATAGCTCTATTACACCAGAGTCTTATGGCACAAAATAAATTATGTCTTTTAATGCCAACCTTTCATGAATGCCTAAGGAATACAAATGACACAGAATTACTTGTCCCCATCTTACTTCTTTAAGTATTGGTGGCAATTCATTAACTGTTTTACATCAGCAAGAATGTCTTATTATGAAATATACAATTGTTCATGATGATATACTATCATTAGTCATTTATAAATATACTCAGGATGTTGGATCATCAGATACAGGAACCATATTTAGCTTAATGCATGAATATGGCCACATGGGTTTTTTTCAGTTCTTCAATCCCCTATCCTCGGAATTTTAGTTACTGGCCTGGATTAAAAATTAGCTTCTGAATCTTGGAAAATAGTACCTACTCTAGTATTGTTATTAATTTCTCAATGTCCCTGATATTAGGCACCACTCTAAGTTGTATTCAGAAAGACGTGACTTAGAAAATGTCCACTAGGAGCGTCTGGGTGGCTCAGTGGGTGAAAGCCTCTGCCTTCGGCTTGGGTCGTGGTCCCGGGGTCCTGGGATCGAGCCCCGCATTGGGCTCTCTGCTCCACGGGGAGCCTGCTTCCTCCTCTCTCTCTGCGTGCCTCTCTGCCTAGTTGTGATTTCTCTCTGTCAAATAAATAAAATATTTTAAAAAAATAAATAAAAAAGAAAATGTCCACTAGCCACTGTCATCTGGTTCTCGAAGTCAAGCAGCCTAAAGGATAACCTGGGCTCTCTATTCCCAAAATAAGACATGTTCTGTCTGTTTAAATCACATCTTTCAAAAAGATACCCGGTGATTTACTTTATTTTAAGAGAAAATACATTATTCAAATTCAGATTATACGAAAATAGGATTAAGAACTTCTGTGTTCCTGGAACTCCCAAGTGGCTCATTTGTTAAGCATCTGCCTTCAGCTCAGGTCAGGATCCTGGGGTCGGGGGATTGAACCCTACATTGAACCCCATATTGGGCTCCCTGTTCAATGGGGAGCCTGCTTATCCCTCTCCCTCTGCCTGCTGTTTCCCCTGCTTGTGCTGTGTGTCAAAAGAATAAATAAAATCTTTAAACAAAATAAACTTCTGTGTTCCTTCCCTCAACTTTAATAATAATCAATTCATGGAAAATCCTATTTGTTCTGAGCAATTTCTACATCATAGTTCCCACTGTCCGGATTTTGCAAATTGCATTCCATGGTTTAATGTAGCTCGTTTCTGTCTCCCCTGCTTCTGAAATAAATTAGAGGTTAGATCTAGAGACTTGATTAGATTGAAGTTAGGTTTGGGGAATACTACTTTATAGGTGGCATTATTTTATTCAAGAGATACATAATAGCTATTTGTCTTTTTTGGGTAATGTTAGCAATTGATACATCATTACTTAAGTCTGTTATTTGATTAGGGATTGTAGAATAGTGATATTCTAATTCATTCAACCCTCATTAATTCAGTAACTGAAATACTCATATAAAGAGAGACTTTCTTTTATCAACTATTTGGTTATCTTGAGTTACAGTTCACATAGGAAAAGCTGGATAAATGCCTGTTTCCTTTCTTTCTTATGTTTAAAATAATGATTTCATTTCTTGCTATCATCATGACATTATTTTTGCTTGTATAAATTTTGTTTGTGTTTAATATCTTCATGACTTGTGTTTAAATATTTTAATGAATTTGATGTATTGTTATTATGTTTATCAATGCTCACATTTTATCATCTTTGACTAGTGGGAATTGATTTAAGTTGGTTACTAATTTTTTTCTTGATCACTCTGGTTTTGTTATTTTCCTTGTTCCATAAGATTTTCTTGTAATATTTTTACTAAGCAATGATGATTATGGGTCAATATGTTATTTTATTATACATAACAGAATGGTGATAGTCTAATTCTAAAGTATTTAAGAATGATAATATTATGATTTTATCATTTCCTCTTTTTTTATTAGTTGAAGAAATATATTCTCCATCAACTCTCTGAATATCTTGATTTATAGTTTGTAGAAAGGCAGCATATTTTTAAAAATATTTTCTTATTTGCTGATATTTTATAATATTAGTTGGTTCTCTTTAAAAGATCCCATAAGTGATTGTGGAAGAATAAATCATTGATATTAGTGTTTCATCCTACCTGTGTCTACATCCTTGCTATGTTACTTTTCAGTTCATTTTTAGCAGAAGCAGACTTCTGCTCAGTCTTACTTTGGGTAAAGGTATGTTAGCAGATATGAAGCATTATATAGCTTCATATGGGCTTGTGTAGTTCCATTTTATTTCTTGTCTTCTGTCATTGCCATGGGAAGACATTTTCATTGGTCTGTTGCAGACCCAAAGAGGATAACAGAAATATAGAGGGGAATTGGACTCATCTGCTGCTTGGAGTTGAGCCCACATAAACCTAGACTTCCAGGAACCCCACAGACACATGAATCAAGAACCCATGATTTTTGCTTAAGTCACTGAGTTTGACCGTGTTTTATTTCACAAGATTAGCATTGCTAATGGATGAGTGATAAAATGACCAGTGAGGATTTTACATTATCATGAACTGATCAGTTTAAGAGGTTTGCTCTGTTTTAATCCGTTTGCTTTATTATAAGAATATTCACCAATGTCTCACTTTTATGCAGCAGGAATCTCTTCATACTGCCCCTTCCCTCTGTTTGACCTAACTTTAGCAGTCTTTGACAACTTCACTGCTTTCTCTTATAATCAGATCCTCCATCATTTATACATTTCCTGCCCTAGGTCTGCAGTTAGCTATTTCTCTGAGAAGCTTTGCATCCTTTGAGTGTAAAATGTTATTGAAAGCCAACAATCTTGGTGCTAGAGATACTGTTAGTACTATAACATAGAATAGAATCAGTTTCTAAGCTGATTCACTGTACAGAGCTAGAGTTTTCTTTCTTTCTTAAGAGAAAACATATTAGTTTATATCAATATTTCCAGTCAAAATGTAAAAATTTAAGATTTTAAGATTTTACTTTGTTTTTAATTTATAAATACACATATTTTCTTACATATATATAATAATTTCAGAATACTGATATTACTACTACTATATGATTACTGAAAATACCTTGAGATTTATTTTATAGGTTTTTTTTTGTGTGTGTGTGTGCTATATCTACCAGGAATTCTTCATCAAATTACTTTCTTTAACAGTCATTCATAATAACTTCTCAGTATATGATTTAGGCACCAACTTGATGCATTGCTAGATTTACTTTTCCTCTGGTTCTTAGAAGCTGCAGTTAGAATTTAGATTTTTCTTATAATTGTACAGAACATTTACATAGTTGTAAATAATATATATGAAATATTTTCTGTGAAGTCTGGTTTCCATCCTTCATTCCTCCAACTTATTATCTCCCCTCTTAGATCATTTTCATCAGTTTATTATTTTATTCTTTTTTTAAAGAATTTATTTATTCATTTGTCAGAGAGAGAGAGAGCGAGCACAGGCAGACAGAGTGGCAGGCAGAGGCAGAGGGAGAAGCAGGCTCCCTGCCGAGCAAGGAGCCTGATGTGGCACTCGATCCCAGGACGCTGGGATCATGACCTGAGCCGAAGGCAGCCGCTTAGCCAACTGAGCCACCCAGGAGTCCCTATTATTTTATTTTTGAAGTTATTCTTCATATTTAAAACAATGTAATTATAAATCAACTTTATGTGTAATTTTTATTATATATCTGTTTTTTACTCTCTTTTTTAAAGAAATGAACAAATATTATTATACTTCTTCATGTTTAATTTGTCATTTACTTACCAATACAATTTGGAGGCTTCTAAATAACAGTATATGAATATATTCTCTATTCTTTAGTGGCTATATATTATTCCAAAGTGTAGATGAACCATAATTTATTCAACAGTCTTCAAATGGTGATGGTTGAATTATTTCCAAACTTTTGCTGATACAGTAGTACTATGCTTAATGGTCTTGTGCAAAGACCTTTTGTATTTTTGCCACTTTATTTTTGTTTTTATTTCTGGAGGGGTTTTTTGACACTTTATTTTTGAAATATAATCCTAGGAGTCATTTGACTGGTCCAAGGATAAATACATAGATGACTTTGCCACATACTGTTGAATTCCTTCTAGAAAGTTTGTACTGGTTTTGCATTCTCATCTGATTTACCCAGTGATCAATCACAGTACTAAAGTGAGAGCTGAGAATTAGGATAAGAGAAAAGCTCATGAAAAGAAATGTGGTATTACTTAGCTGGCATCTGTTTAACACTATTAAGATTTAAATGTTAAAAATGATGATTTTATAGTTTATAGTTTATAGCAAACATGTTCATAGTAGAGATTATATTCTCAAAAGGAATTAATATGAGTTGAGATGTTCATATCCTTAAATGTGAAAGTTAAAATATAAACTTTGTGGATTAAAATAAGGGAGAAAATCTATACAACCCTGGTCTAGCAAAGATTTCCCAGAAAACAGAAGGTATTATGCATAAAAGAAAAGTTGATAAGTTGGACTTCATTCAAATTAAAATCCTCTACTCTTTAGAAGATAACACTTAAAAAATGAAATTTAAAACCATAGACAGTGAGAAAACTATTTGTATTTATTGACGAAGGACTTGAACTCAGAATATATAAAAAAATTTACAGCTCAATGTTAAGAATCCAAATAACCCAATTAAAGCATGGGAAAAGACTGGAATAGACATTTCACAAAAGAAGGCACATGAATGGCTATGAAGAAGCAAATGGAATACCTTTAACATTATTAGTCATCATAGAAATAACAATTAAACCAAATGAGATACCAAAACAACTCCATTATAATGGCTAGAATACCAAATGTTGGAAAGAATGTGGAGCAACTGAAATTCCCATACACCACTGGTGGAAGTGTAACTAGTGAAAAAAGTGTTTGGCATTTTTTTAAAACTGGAAGTTTATGCCTTTCAACTTCTTTTATCCAATTGGCATTCCCCCAGCCCTCCACTTTTAGCTGTCACCAATCTTTTCCCTGTGTCTTACTAGAAGTTTTGGACTTTTTGGTTTTTTTGTTTCTTTTTAAATCCCACGCATAAGTGAGATCACATAGTATTCGTCTTTCTCTGACTTATTTCATTTAACATAATGCTCTCAAGGTCTATCCATGTTGCCACAAATGGCAAGATTTCATTCCCTTTTTTATGACTGAATAGTATCTCACTTATAATACATGTGAGATATATATCACATTTTCTTCATTCATTTATTTGTTAATGAACACTGAGGTTGTTTCCATATCCTGGCTATTGTAAATATGCTTCAGTGAACATGGGGGTGCGTACATCTTTTTGAGTTAGTGTTTTTCATTTCTCTGGATAAATACCCAGAAATGAAATTGCTGGATCATGTAATAGTTTTATTTTTAACTTTTTGAGAAACGTCTATACTCTATTCCACGGTGCACCAATTTGCATTCTCAACAAGAGTGCACAAAGGTTCCACATCCTTGCCAACCCTTGCTATTTCTTATGTTTTTGGAAATAGCCATTCTAATGGGTAACAGATGATAACTTGTGGTTTTGATCCGCATTTCCCTGATGACTGGGATGTTGAGCATCTTTCTATGTACCTGTTTGTCTTCTTGGAAAAATGTCTATTCAGATCCTCTGCCCATTTTTAATTTTTAATTTTTTATTAAGTTTTATGAGATTTGTTATATATTTTGGATATTGATTCTCTTTCTTAAATATCATTTGCAAATATTTTCTTCCATTCAGTAAGCTGCCTTTTCATTTTGTTGGTAATTTCTTTTGCTGTGCAGAAGCTTCTAGTTTGAAGCAGTCTTACTATTTATTTTGGCTTTTGTTGCCTTTATTGTCAAATCTAAAAAAAATCAACACTGAACCTATTTTTAATTTCCAGGAAATTGGCTATATTAAACATTATCTCTTTCAGTCTTTGCTATAGTATTATGAAGCAGATAACTATCACTGCATGCTTGGCAGTCCTTGAGCCGAGCTTGTGTTGGTTGAATACATTTTTAATGGATGATCTCCACTCTAAGATGAAGATGCTAAAGCTTCCAGAGGCTAAGTCACTTGTCCAAGGCCCATGCACTTTCGGTGATAGACCAAGTCTCAGCCTCCGATCAATCTGCAGACAAGGCTATATTCTTAGATCCAAAGCCTAAGATTCTGACAAGTCAAGTAGGTATTCTTTTTTTTTTTTTTTGAACACTTCTCTGTAATCAATGATATGAGAACACTTTGTCTCTTCCTTGAGAAGAGCAGGTTAATCCCCAGCATTTGCTCTAAAATTGCTAGCCTTGCATATAGTGTCAAATATCATTTAGCCACAAGCATTCCATTTGGGCTACACCATGCATATTTTATGAAGTTGTCCCTGCTCTTTCTTCAGCCCTTAAATCAGTAGAGAAGGTAAATTAAGAAAATATTACCAACTGAATGCCAAAACTGAGAAATGGCTAAGAAGTATAACTCTTAAAATGGCTGGAACCATAACAAATTCTTATAGTTTTGAAAAAGTGGGGTTTGGGGAATGGAAGAATATAGAGCTGTTCTGTGGTGATGACATTTGTGCTTGGTTTCATGTGAGAAAGTCTGATTGTCTGTTTCCAGTTATGAAACTCAATGTACAATTGCAGTAAAACTGTGACTATGCAATGTTTGGAAATTCCACTGAGTTACCTTAGACTTGAAGCAGTCTGAACGCATATGATAAAAGAGATGAAGGGGTGGTTCCAGAGCTAGAGCCAGATTCTCCAAGGGAACTCTTTCTCAAAGAATAGAGCATCCAACTTAGGAAACCTATAGGAAGATATAGAGATGTAGATTTATAATTTGTGCATATGTGCATATACTATATACAAATTATATAATTTATAAATGATATATTTTAATATAATGTAATATTACATGTGTAATATATATGAGTTCATAAACATAAAATATATATTTTAGAAACACTTTTTTAGAGACAGCATTCATGTAAGAGTCAGGTGCTTTCCCATGGCCTCACTATAATTCATATTAACACACTAGTGTGGACTTCTTTAAAAAAGAAAGTCTTTATTTCACCTCATAATTCCAAAGCACTATTTTTAACAATTGCCAAGATTAATTTTTATATTTTACTAACTTCCTTTATAAACATTTGACCTCAGAAAAAATCCATGGAAAAAAACTGAAATTTTCCGTCAGTGAAGTAAGAATATCATTACTGTATGTGATAGTAGGAAGAAGAAGGACAAAAAGCACTTTGCCTTAATGAGATTTTTTTTCTTTTATGGTAATAATAATTAATAACAAATTACGAAGAATTCATTATTGTGGAATTATTATAAAAAATACCTAGCTATTATTCTGTCTTGAATGTTGTTCATACCAGAGCGTACTACATTTTAACATTAAGAGGTAAGGGGCCATTACCATTACCATTTCATCATTAAATTAGTCAAAGTGCAAATACAAATATGACCCAGATTAAATAAGCAAATCAACACCCAAAAAAGGCGAGGACACTAAATTCGGAACCCTGGACAAGAATTCTCTACTTCAGCTTCTATTTTCTACATTCAGTAAGCAGATGAAAACTGGCTGTCTCCCCAGTAGCCTGTGAAAGGTGAGCTGGTATCATTGTAATAGACAAGTCTCTCACATTTTAAATTGGTAAAATTTAACAGTTCCAATTCTACCCACTTCAAACTCTAAAGGAAATATCATTCTATAATGAAATGTTTTGCCTTTATTTTTCACATTTGTGTTGGATTTAAAAGCATGTCCTAAGTTTGTTAAGAATGTTGAGATTTCTGGCATGAAACTGATCACGTCTGTAGGAAAGAAACTAGAAGTCTTAGATTCTTATCTTTCACCTGGTTGTTTTACAAAAATATAAATCCTCAAAGAAAATATTTTTCTTTTATTCTTTTGAATTCATCATCATAATTTTGGATTAATAGTAAAGGGATGTGGGCCGCCTGGGTGGCTCAGTGCTTAGGCATCTGCCTTCAGCTCGGGTCGTGATCCCAGGGTCCTGGGATCAAGCCCCTCATCGGGTGCCCTCCTTAGTGGGAAGCCTGTTTCTCCCTCTCCCACTCTCCCTGCCTATATTCCGTCTCTCGCTGTCTCTCTCTCTGTGTCAAATAAATAAATAAAATATTTTTTAAAAATTGTAAAGGGATGATAAATAGCATTTTGTTTCCCTTGTTCATTTTATAAAATTTAAAAACATCATTGTTTTTCATTATAACATATGGCAACCACTAGTGCCAGAATTAACTCAAAATTTTGTAATATCCCTGAGATCTCCTTGCAGATATCATTAAATTATAAAAGTAAGACAAAGTTCTTGTATGCGGACAAAATAAAGCTACTTGCTGGAGGGATATAAAACTAACAAATAGGCAAAATTATTTAAAGCTCATTTTGAATAACAAATATTATACCATACTTCATTGTTTGCCTTGTCTTATTGGTGCTAGTTTATATTGTGGGAATAGAATGAGTAATGTCAACAGGCACAGTGAAGTATAGTTCCAAGAGTAACCACCACACACTCTTGGTTTAAATAAAAAGTATTTAAGATCTGAAATAAATTTATTTAAGAATCATCTGGGTGGCAAGTTCAAAATGTAGATTTCCAGGCTCTATGCCCATAAATTCTGTGTAGAGGGGGCAGGAACATGATTTTAAAATAATATATACTTCAGTGATAAAGAGGTAGGTCCAGACCACATTTTTAGAATGATTGTCTTAAGGCTTCCTCCAATGCCAAATCTCTTTTTTTCCTATGACTGCTGAGAACGTAACACACTTGGCATGAATAGATAAGCCATATTCTCCTGGGTGTTATTGCTCTCTTTATAGAACCTGTTAAGATTTATCCAGTACATATATAGATGGCAGAGAGATGATGAAAACTGAAGATCTTTGCACAGTCATTCCAAGTTCCCTATCTTTTAAATAAAACTGATAAATTATACACAACTCATAAGAACTCATTGCCCTGCAAGATTTTAAGTTCAATATCCAAATAAAAAGAGGCCTCTTTATGGCAACTTTATTTAATAAGTACAATGATTTTTTTTCTCTGAAGTTGCACCAACAGAAATTATTTTTTACTGTCATTTTCACGAGCATTAAGTGGGAAAATTGCTCACGCTAATAAGGAGGCATGCATAAATATTGTATAAAATTCTTATTTAAAATTAAGAACCTCTCTTCAGCAGCAGTGCTCAAAGAAAAAAAATTCACCCCATGGCTAGTCAAAAAAAAACAAATCCTAGAATCATTTCAAGCACAAAACTATGTCTAGCTCTTAAGAAAAAAAATTGACAGTAGCCATAAGGAAGAAAGTTAAACATATTTCTTTCCCAAAATATAGCTACCCAATTATAGCAGCTGAGAGACAGAATGGCATTCCCACTACTTTTTCAACAATTGTCATTCTACGTCATACAGAAGTTTCTTATTTGAATGAGGTACAATTGCCTATAGCTAGAGTTGAGTGTTGAACCAAAAATATTTCTATTGGATATGCCTACTAGAACAAATCATGGATTTTCCTGCTCAGCACAATGGTTCTAGTGAAACTCCTGGCATGTGATCTTCTTCTCAAGGCAGTTTCTTTACCTGTAGTACATCAACTTATCCTGTTCCCTTTCACGTGTACTTTAATGAACACTAAAAAGTGAAATTTTAAAAGATGGATAATAATTCAAAAAATAAAATTATCTTAATGCCAAACAACCTAAAGAAACAGGAATTTAACTCAGGAAACTGGATTCTATTTATATGCATGTGTGTATATTTATACATACCCACATATTGTATATGTCATGTAATAAATGTATTATTATTTTACTTTTTATTTTTTTAATTGAAGGATAACAAATATACAGTAAAGCACACAAAGTTACTTAACCTTAAATGTTCTGTTCAATTTTTTTTACACATTTTAACAGTTTAATATTTGAGGTACTAATTTTTGTGACCACCAACTTGAGAAATAATATTTTTATGACATTTTATTTTTTATGTCATTAATTTTATGTTTTCGAACTTCATATAAATAGAATTACAGACTATATACTTGTTTGTGTCTGACTTATTTTACTTAGCAAAATACTGCTGAGATTCAATTATGATGTTTAGTATACCAGTATTTCATTTTTTTATTGTTGCATTGTATTTCATCTTATAAATTTGTCAGTTTGGTCATTCTCCTACTAAAGAACACTTGACTTACTTCCACTTTGGGGTTATTATGAATATAACGACTATGGACATTCTTGTACAGATCTTCTCATGGAAATATGTACTCATTTCTTTTGGACTTCTACTTTGGAATAATGCAAGTACTTAGCCTTTGTGTTTAATTTCAAACATTTTTTCCCAAGCGGATTCATGTTAGTCCAGATCTTCCTAGAGGCAGACACTAAAATGGGACTAAATGTACAAAGATGTTATTATGCAAAGCACCTGTGGGGGGAGAGAGAGCTGGGGAAGTCTGAGAGAGCTATCATGGTGTAATGCAAATCTAAACACCTCATGAAGGGTGGGAAGAAGTGAGGTTGGATGGCTATCAACCTAAAGGTTGGGTAATAACCAACTAACTCTAAGGGAGTTTTGGTAAGGCAATGAGGGAAGTTGCTAGGATTTGAAGAATTATAAGATACATTTTCATGGCTCTGCATACACTGTGTCCAGAAAAGTATGAGAATTCTAGTTGTCTTACAGCTTCATCAGCATTTGGCATTGTCAGTCTTTAATTTTACTTATAGTGGTGAGTGTGCAGTGGAATCTCATTGTGGTTTTGTGTTTTCCTGATGAATAAATATATCGATTACTTTTTCAGATGCTTACTGGACAGTTTGCTACTCTTTCTTGTGAAGTCTCCAGTCAAGAGTTTTGTTCATTTTTAAAGATTATCTTGTATGGGTTTTTTCTTGTTTATTTGAAGGAGTTTTTCATATGTTGTATGAATTCTTTCTTGGCTATAAATATTATATATATCTGTAGATAAATATGTATATATCTATATATATATAGATACCTAATCCATCATATCCCTCTTTATTTTCTTAACAGTGTATCTTTCATTGCCAGAGTTTCTAAATTTTGGTTAAGTCCTATCTATGAATGTTTTCCTTTAAAGGCTTGTATTTGTCTTCTAAATTTTTTTGTCTATACCAAGATCATGAAGATTTTTCTCGTATTTTCTCCTAGAATCTATGTAGTTTTGCCTTTCATATTTGTATATAAAATTGTCCTCAAATTAACTTTTGATTATCATATGAGGTTGGGGGTAAAGATTCATTTTTTTCCACATGGATATCCACTTGCCCCAGTGTCATTTATTGAAAATGGAACAAAACAAAACATATTCTCCCTACTGAAATTCACCAGCACCTTTACTATAAATCAAGTACACATTTAATAAATACTTTGTAATAACCATCACTTTATAAATAGCTTATTTATTTTGCATTAAAAACTTAAAAATTAAATTCTATCACAACCACTTTATAAATGAAAAAACTGAAGCATAGAGATAAAAAGTAAGTAGATGTCACTTAGCTAATGAGTAGCAAAGCCAGGATTTAAACATAGCCATTCCAACTCCAGGACCTCCAGGTGTCCTGAATTATAAAATTTATGAAAATTCACATAATTGTTTATATGGTTTATGTGGTTATGTGTTATTGTTGGTTTATATAGTCATTTTATAAGGTCACTGATGAATTTATATGATATATTTATATGATAGTTTATAAGGAATTAAATTATACAGATCTAAAAAAGCACCTAAATTCTCAGAGTTAAAAGTATTTTTTGAATCCTTATTAAAAAGTATAAAATGTAGGGGTGCCTGGGTGGGTCAGTGGGTTAAAGCCTCTGCCTTCGGCTCAGGTCATGAACTCGGGGTCCTGGGATCAAGCCCCACATCAGGCTCTCTGCTCAGCAGGGAGCCTGCTTCCCCCTCTCTCTCTGCCTACCTCTCTGCCTACTTGTGATCTCTCTCTCTCTGTCAAATAAATAAACAAATAAAATCTTTTTTAAAAAGTATAAAATGTTTTATAAGATTAACAAATTAAAAATATGTGTTGAAATTCATAAATGTAAAATGGGATATGATGTTGCATCATTTGAGAATGAAGGCAGCATTAAAGCAACCAAAATTTTTAAAGTATTTCCAAGGGATTAGTATTGAGGACCCACAATATGCAACAGACTTGGAATTATAAACATGAAGTAACCCTGTATCCTTATCTCGAGAAACTTATGAATCTGTGAAATAATATTTTACATCATCAGCTATGTTGCATGTCTGAATTAGTTTGGAAATATTAATAGAACCAAAAAGAAAGTGAATACCATTCTGCCCATGGGGAGGGACTAGCCCCTTCAGAAGGAAAGTTCCGCCTGAAAAGAGTTCATCATATCATTTGAGGAGGAAGTGGTTAGCAGTTCTTGATGGGGAGTTAGAGTGAAGAACCACTTTATTCCCCCTGTAGCTTAATCTTTTAATAACGCTTACTATATTCTCAATATAAAACTAATATATGCTTCTTATATGTAATCATGTAAATGTAAGTATAAAGAAGAAAATAATAAACATTTGTATGTAAATCCACAATTTGCTATTACTGTTTTGTTGTATTTTCTTCCAGTAATTATACATTAATATTTACATTTATATATATTTATATATATTTACATTACATATATATATTTACATTACAAATATATTTACATTACATATATATATATGGATACATTTATATGCACACACACACATATGCATCCCCTTTTAAAAAACAAATCAATAAATACTTTATATATTGTTGGAAGTTGGCTTTTTTTCACTTACTATTACCTCATAAGCATTATAAACTTCAAAAATGAAGTTTTAAAATAAGCACATGATAGAACACATTATACAGTTCCAAACTAATCTTTTACAGTATGCTTTCACTGTTTCTATTAAAGTCCTATGAATTCTCAGAATTTTAGACTCCTACACATTCTAAACAGTATAAAGTGCCTTCTAAATGCAAATGATTTACAGAGTATTCATATTTCCTTATTAGTATAACAATCAAGCCTACATGAAAATAAAGAAGTCTTAGTCATGGGCCTGTACAGAATTTATTAACCTGTAAAACCACATGAGAACTTATTATAATTTAGAAATGTATATTTTTCTGGTACAGTGATTCCCAACATGGTGTCTCTGGTCTCATAGGGGTCCATGAAATAGTAATGACAGCCTTTGAGCTATTTCCAGTATTTCAAAAAAGCTGAATATAAATCATATATTTACCTACAACAAAGCAAAATGCTAAAATGGCAGAAATTGTACAACTCAGTATGGTAACGCTGGTCATCTAACACTAATTCAGAGATTTGATTGACTACTAGACATTTTTGATTAACTGAAAAAGAAAATTAAGTTAATTATTAGTACATAAATTTAACTTCTGGTGAACAAAATCTTTTAAGATATAGTAGGTGGGAAGGAATTCTCATTTTTTACAAAAATGTGAAATAGTCATGTGTTAGTTCAAACCATATCTTCCTACATCTCATTGAATTTAAGAACCATTAATTATAAGATAAATCTTTACATTTTTTAAAAAATTTATTTACTTGTCAGAGAGAGAGGGAAAGAGAGAGAGAGAGCACAGGTAGACAGAGTGGCAGGCAGAGGCAGAGGCAGAGGGAGAAGCAGGCTCCCTGCTGAGCAAGGAGCCCAATGTGGGAATAGATCCCAGGACGCTGGGATCATGACCTGAGCGGAAGGCTGCCGCTTAACCAACTGAGCCACCCAGGCGTCCCTATAAGATAAATCTTGATATCAGAAGTGTTCACATATAAGAAAAAGGCTGAAAACAATTGTCAGATACTTTCAATTATGAGTCACGTCTTGATTTCAGAGATGACAAAATGAATGGCTTAGAAATTGAAGTTAATATGTGTACTTCCCATGTAGTTAGAACAATAACATTATTGAAACTATACATGCAACTTAAAATTAAACTAATGAACTAAATAAATCAAATGGGAATAAAACTCTCAATATCTCAACTTTAATTAACAGAATAAATGGATTTACATAGCAAAACTTTGAGGTTCTTTCTTTTGGATTCCCCCTACATGGTTATCATCTTTCCAATTCCAGCTAAGATATTA